>CAUYQU010009750.1:0-47134 GCA_963574635.1 Cheracebus regulus | reverse complement strand
AGCAGATCTCTCAGTAGAAACTCTACAAGCCAGAAGAGAGTGGGGGTTAATATTTAACATCCTTAAAGAAAAAAACCTTCAACCCAGAATCACATATCCAGCCAAACTAAGTTTTACAAGCCAAGGAAAAATAAAATTTTTTCCGAACAAGCAAGAACTCAGAGATTTCATTACCACCAGGCCTGTTTTGCAACAACTTCTGAAAGAAGCACTATACACAGAAACGAACAACCAGCATCAGTTATCCTAAAAGCTTATCAAAAAGTAAAGAATATTACAACAATGAAGAATTTACATCAACTAACAGGCAAACAGCTAGTTAGCCTTAAATAACATCAATATTAAGACTAAATTTAAATGGATTAAATGCCCCAATCAAAACATATAGTTAGACAAACTGAATAAAAAGTTAAAACCCATCAGTACGCGGTATTCAGACCTTTCTTATAGGCAAGAACACACAAAGACTTAACATAAAGGGATGGAGGAAGATCTACCAACCTAATGGAGAGCAAAAAAAAAAAAAAAAACAAAACAAAACCACAATTTGAACTCAGACTTGGAACAAGCAAATTTAATAAATATTTACAGAACTTACCACCCCATATCCACAAAACATATATTTTTTCGATATTATACCTATTCTAAAAGTGATCACATAATAGGAAATAAATCATTTTTTAGTAATTGCATAAGCATTTCACAGATTTAAATGAAATCCTGAGCAATAGAGCAAGATTCTTGTTCTCTCTCCCTCTTTCTCTTTTTTTCTCTTTTCTTCTTCTTTTTTTTCTCAAAAAAAAAAAATGTATATGTTGAAACACTAATCCCAATGTGATATTATTTAGAGTTGGGGCCTATAGGAAGTAACTGGATCCTAAAGATGGAGTCCTCATGAATGAGATTAGTGCCCTTATAAGAAACCCAAAGTTACCTACCTCTCTTTCCACCATGTAAGGATACAAGGAGAAGTTGGCTATCTGCAAACTGGAAGAGGGCTGATAAGGTTTGGCTGTGTCCCCACCCAAATCTCATCTTGAACTGTAACTCCAACAATTCCTGCATGTCATGGGAGGAACCCTGTGGGAGGTGATTGAATTATGGGGGTGGGTCTTTCCTGCACTCTCTCATGATAGTGAATGAGTCTCATGAGATCTGATGGTTTGCTGGGCGTGATGACTCACGCCTGTAATCCCAGCACTTTGGGAGGCTGAGGCAGGTGGATCACCTGAGGTTGGGAGTTCGAGACCAGCCTGACCAATATGGAGAAAGCTCGTCTCTACCAAAAATACAAAAAATTAGCCGAGCGTAGTGGTGGGCGCCTGTAACTCCAGCTACTCGGGAGGCTGACGCAGGAGAATCGCTTGAACCCAGGAGGTAGAGGTTGTGGTGAGCTGAGATTGCGCCATTGCACTCCAGCCTGGGCAACGAGTAAAACTCCGTCTCAAAAAGAAAAAAAGAGATCTGATGGTTTTAATAATGGGAGTTTCTCATTTAAGATGTGACTTGCTCCTCCTTGCCTTCCACCATGATTGTGAGGCCTCCCCAGTGACATGGAATTGTAAGTACATTAAAACTCTTTTTCTCCCCAGTCTTGGGTATGTCTTTATCAGCAGTATGAAAACAAACTAACACAAGGACCAGAACCTGACCATGGTGGCATCCTAATCTCACACTTTCAGCCTCCAGAAGTGTGAGAAATAAATGTTTATGGTTTAAAGCACTCAAGTCTATGATAATTTTTTTATAACAGCCAGAACTCACTGAGACATTTGGTAAGACAGGTAAGAATCTGTGCATATGCACATTAGAGGCATCAAGATAGATGCCTCCCTGCCCCATCCCCATCGTGAGGCAGAGATCTACTCACCAAACTTCTGTAGCCAAGAACACACGACTCTTTCTCCCCTCGGAATCTAGCTGGAAGGCTCCTTCCCAGGAGGAGCGGGCCTTTAGTGCCTCTCATCCTGCCCCCATCTTTCTGTTGTTGAGGCTCCATCCCAGGTGAATGGGGTCAAAAGGTAGAGACTCACTTGTTTTGCCCAACCTACACTCATGGAAAGGAGGCTGTACCTTGGGCATGGCACACTGAGAATACTCGAGGAAATGCAGGGAAATGCAAATCAAAACCACAATGAGAACAACACTTCACACCTAATAGGATGGTTCTAATAAAAACAAAACAATGAAAAGAACAATGTGTTGAGGAGTAATGTGGAAAAACTGGAGCTGTCATATATTCCTAGTGGAAATGTAAAATGGTACAGGTGCTTTGGAAGATAGTGGCAGTTACCTCAAAAGGTTAAACACTATATAACCCAGAAATCTACTCCTAGGCACACACCTAAGATATCTGAATGATGCCATTTATAGAAAACATCCAGAATAGGCATATCTATAGCAACAGAAAGATTAATCATTGCTAGGGGCTTGAGGTGGTGGTGATTGGACATTGACTGGTAGTGGTTATAGGGTTTCTTTTTGAGGTGATAAATATATTCTGGAACTAACAGTGGTAACTGTTGTACAAGTTTATGAATATAAGAAGTCCACTGAATTGCATACTTTAAAACGGTGAATTCAATGGTATATCAATTATATCTCAAAAAGAGACAAGAGAAGTAGTTACTTTTCACTTAGTCATTACAGCTTAGGAGGTTGGAAATCACTTGGTCAGCTTCATGTAGTGTCAACCAAAGACTAATATCTTACCTCAGTTCCCGTTTCTCTCCAATCCCAAGTCCGACTGCCCCCTGGCCATACTTTGCAGTCCTTATAGGTTGTATTAGAGCCTTGTACTTTCATTTGCCCCCATGATAAGGAAGCAATTTCAGGGGAAGTCATAAGGAACTTCACTGAAATCTGAAATTAAAAGAAAAATGTACTAAATCAGTTACAAAGTAAGGCTGAAAGTTTCAAAATACAGTGCTAGTAAGCCCCGATTCTCCATGATTTAAGAAGCGTTTTTTTCATTTATGTGATTGTCACTTCTTTGGAGGTCAAAAAGTAACTATTGTTCTTGGAATCCTGAATCATCCAGCCATAGAAATCAGATACTACAATTACTTCTGAGACTCTAGAGGGAATCTTCAGGATATTTTTGAGAGAAAAAATTAAGAGATGAAGATTTACTTCAGCATGATGGAGTGAGGTTGACACATTCTCTCCCCAAGAAGAAACTATAAAGCTAGAAAAAAACTGTCAAAAACAATAATTTGTCATTCTAGAAATAAAATTAAAGGCATATACCACAATCAGAGAAATGCTTATTCATGAAGATCACTAAATTTCAGGTAAGAACAGCAATTTTTTTTGTTGTTCTTGCCTGGAAGGATTCCCATTCCACCACTCCAGTTCTGTTGTAAATGAAGTTCAACCAGGTTGGGGCAGGACATGAAATTGAATAGCCTTGCCGCCATGGCCAAAGGAGGCTTACTTGACTTGGAGCTGTTACCAGTTTAAACAGGTGATCTCAGTGGCAAGCAAACATGGATGGCAGGTGGCTTTGCTTGCATTATGTTGCCTTTTGTTTGGGGCAAGCAATGGATTGGCAAACTAGGTGGGATTTAACAGGAATTTCCCAGGGATGACATAGCCATAGGGGGCTTTATAAGCTCTCTACATATCCTGACTAAAGCAGAGGCTGCAAGGATATGCATCAGAGACTTGGAAAACAGACCCAAGACACCCAAACATTCTGGGCTGATGGATCCTGAGCAAATGCTCAGTGGATAAGCAAGAAGGTTCCAGAGGGCCTGCAAAATGTAAAAGCCAGTGAAAATATACAACAGCTCGACTTTGAATGTACTCCCCAGTACAACCAGTGATCCATCAATAGAAAGAGAAAATTTTACTGGCTCAAGGTGTTTGAGGCAAATGTTTAATTAATGTTTGGTTGAACACTAAGCTATGCAGACACCAAGGAGAATCTTAGGTAACTGAGTTTTATTTAAAAATAAAATCAAGGAGAAAACCCTAACAGAAAAGAGACTTCAGTAGCCATCCATTGCATGGGAGAATTCATAGATTTAGTTTAGTGCTATGGTTTGAATGTCTGTACCCTTCCAACTTCATGTTTAAGTTTAATTGCCATTATAACAACATTAAGAGGTGGGATCTTTAAGAGCTGATTGGGCCATGAGGGTTCCACCCTCATGAATGGATTATGCTGTTAATGCAGGAGTAGTAGGTTTATTATAAAAGGACAAGTATGACCCCCTTCTGTCTTTCTCTTGCCCTCTCTTTGCCCTTCCACCATGTGATGACTTCCATCATAGGACGATGCAGCAAGAAGGCCCTCATCAGATGCCAGCCAATTGGTCTTGGACTTCCTAGCCTCCAACTGTGAGAAACAAATTTATTTTCATTATAAATTACCCAGTTTCAGGTATTCTGTTACAGGAGCACAAAATGGACTAAGACATTTAGTATAGGCAAATGGCTAGACACACACACACACACACAAAGAACAACTTTCAGGGGGAAAAGTTGTTTCCCTAGGCTGCAGGCCCTCCAGACTTTCCTACAATATGTTATTTAAAATGTCAGTTTTCAACAAAAAATCACAAGGCTTGCAAATAAACAAAAACTATGACCCACACTCAGTAAACTGAAATTGTATCTGGGGCTGGGTGTGGTGGCTCATGTCTGTAATCCCAGTACTTTGGGAGGCCAAGGTGAGAATTTCACTTGAGGCCAGAATTTCAAGACTAGCCTGGGCAACATAAGGAGATCCAGTTTATTTTATTAGAATTTTATTTTTCTAATAGAAATACATTAAAGATACTTTTTTTTTTTTTTGAGATGGGAGTCTGGCTCTCTGTCGCCCAGGCTGGAGTGCAGTGGTGTAATCTTGGCTCTCTGCAAACTCCACCTCCCAGATTCAAGTGATTCTCCTGCCTCAGCCTCCCAAATAGCTGGGATTACAGGTGTGCACCACCATGTCTGGCTAATTTTTGTATTTTTAGTGGAGACAGGACTTTACCATGTTGGCCAGGCTGGTCTCAGACTCCTGACCACAGGTGATCCACCTGTCTTGGCCTCCCAAAGTACTAGGATTACAGGCATGAGCCACTACACCCTGCGTAAAGACACTTTTAAATTCAAAAAGTACTAAACGGCAGACAGTGAAAACTTCCTTGCTCCCATGAACACCAGATACCTAGTTCTTATGTTTCTTTTCAAAGGTATACTGTGCATTAATCATTAAAATCTCTGGGTGCTCTGTGTGTGTAAATTGTCCACCCTCTCCATACTCTAATATTACAGAAATGATAATGTGCTGTCAACCCTGGTCTTTATTTTGCTTTTTTGCTTTCTAATACCTTGAAGATTGTTACATGTATGTAACATCTTTTTTTAAGTTCCAGAATACATGTGCAAGACATGCAGCTTTGTTCATAGGTACACAGGTGCCATCATGGTTTGCTGCACCTATCAACCCATCATCTAGGTATTAAGCCCCACAAGCATTAGCTAATTATCCTGATGCTCTCCCTCCCCTAGACTCCCACCTGCAAGCCCCAGTGTGGTGTTCCCCTCCTTGTATCCATGTGTTCTCATTGTTCAGCTCCCACTTATAAGTGAGAACATGTGATGTTTGGTTTTCTGTTCCTATGTTAGTCTGCTAAAGATAATGGCTTCCAGCTCCATCCATGTCCCTGCAAAGAACATGATCTCGTTCCCTTTTATGGTTGCATAGATGTATATATGATGTATATATACTACATTTTCTTTACCCAGTCTATCACTGATGGGCATTCGGGTTGATTCCATGTCTTTGCCATTGTAAACAGTGCCGCAATGAACATATGCGTGCATTTATCTTTATAACAGAATGATTTATATTCCTCTGGGTATATACCTAGTAATGGGATTGCTGGGTCAAATGGTATTTCTGGTTCTAGGTCTTTGAGGAATTGCTTCCTCTGTCTTCCACAAAGCCTGACCTTATTTGCATTCCCATCAATAGTGTAAAAGCATTCCTGCTGGGGGACCCGGTTTCTACAAAAAAAAAAAAAAAAATGTGGCTGGGTGCAGTGGCTCACGCCTGTAATCCCAGCACTTTAGGAGGCCAAGGTGGGTGGATCATGAGGTCAAGAGATTGAGACCATTCTGGCCAACATGGTGAAACCCCGTCTCTACTAAAAATACAAAAATTAGCCAGGCGTGGTGGCACGCACCTGTAGTCCCAGCTACTCAGGAGGCTGAGGCGGAAGGATCACTTGAACCTGGGAGGCGGACGTTGCAGTGAGCCGAGACTGTGCCACTGCGCTCCAGCCTGGCAACACAGCAAGACTCCATCTCAGAAAAAAAAAAAAAGGCCAGGTGTGATGGCTTACACCTATAGTGCTGGCTACACAAGAGGCTGAGGCAGGAGGATCACTTGAGCCCAGGAGTATGAGGCTGCAGTGAGTAATGATCATGCCACTATACTCCAGCCTGGGTGACTGAGCAAGACCCTGTCTCCAAAAGTTAATTAATTAATTTAAAAAGAAACTGTATCTGAGTAATTGAGTATTCCCAAAAGTCTGACATTTAGCAAAGACTTCCAAGAAAGTACTATAAGGGAAATAATGCACAAAGAAATAAACAAAAATATGGTAACAATGACTCAACAAATATAGAATCTCAATAAGGAAACATTTCAAAAAAGAATAGAAATTCTAGCACTGGTAAGCACAGTAAGTAAAAGGTGCTTGAATCAGCCAGAGTTAGCCAGAGAAACAGAAGCAAATGATTATAAATATTAAGAGACTTTTTTCAGAAAAGTGGCTCAGAAAATTTTGAGGGATGTCAAGTCTGAAATGTGTAGATAATACTGGTAAGCTGCTAACTCTTGGGCAAGAGTTATTATAGTACTGAGGCAGTATTTCTTCTTCAAGTAAACATCAGCTTTGCTTGGACAAAACTGATTAGAAGAGGCCACTCAGAGTATCAAGGATAATCTCATATATACACTAGTCTATTGACTGTAGATGTTAACCACATCTACAAGGTATGTTCATAGCAACACTTAGATTAGTATTTGGTTGAATAACTGGGTACTATAACCTTACCACATTGACACACAAAACAGTCACAGTCCATAACTTTTCAATTTGGCACCTATATGTATCTCCTTAACCATATATAATATCCAGATAAAGAGGATTAGAAGTCTTACTTCTGATTAACATTAATAAGTAATAACCCATTTTTGCAAGTTCAACTTATTAAAGAGACAGGGTCTCATTCTTTCATCCAGGGTGGAGTGCAGTAGCATGATCTTAGTTCACTGCAACCTCAAGCTCCTGGGCTCAAGTGATATCTTCCAATCTCGGGCTAGTTCCTAGCTGGAAACTAGAGGTGTGTGCCACCACATCCAGCTAATTTTGTAAATTTTTTTTTTTTTTAGAGCCAGGGTCTTACTGTGTTGCCCATGTTGGTCTCCAAATCCTGGGCTCAAGCAATCTATCTTCTCTCCTCAGCTTCCCAAAGTGCTGGGATTACAGGCATAAGCCACTGTGCCCAGCCTCAGTTTCTGAATGCCCATCCAAAAAATATGTAGCAGAGGGCTGGGTGTGATGGCTCATGCCTGTAATCCCAGCACTTTGGGAGGCCAAGACGGGTGGATCACTTGAGGTCAGGAGTTCAAGACTAGCCTGGCTAACATGGTGAAACCCTGTCTCTACTAAAAATACAAAAATTAGCCGGGCATAGTGGTGTACATTGGTAGTCCCATCTACCTGGGAGGCTGAGGAAGGAGAATTGCTTGAACCCAGGAGGCGGAGGTAGCAGTGAGCTGAGATTGCACCACTGTACCTTAGTGCAGTGTGAGACTCCATCTCAAAAAACAAAACAAAAACAAAAAAACAATAAATAAGTAACACAGAAGTTCAATATATTGTTTTGGGTACTATGGAAGAAAGATTCATAAAATAAGATTCCTGTTTTTGTGGATCTAATACTACAGTAGAGAAGACATATACATATAATTACAAGGTAACTTTTCTTTTTTTTGAGACGGAGTCTCACTCTGTTGCCAGGCTGGAGTGCAGTGGTGGGATTTCCACTCACTGCAGTCTCCACATCCCAGGTGTTCAAGGATTCCCCTGCCCCAGCCTCCTGAGTAGCTGGGACTACAGGTGCATACCACTGTGCGTAGCTAATGTTCTGTATTTTAGTAGAGACAGGGTTTCACCATGTTGGCAAGGATGGTCTTGATCTCTCGACCTCATGATCTGCCTGCCTCAGCCTCCCAAAGTGCTGGGATTACAGGCATGAGCCACCACATCTGGCCGAGGTAGCTTCTTAAAAAAAACCAAAGCAACTTTAAAAAAGTGATAAAAGGAGAGACATAACAAATTGGTATGTTTTGAGGACTTCTTTATTAGTCTGATAGGGCTTCCATTACAAAATACCACAGACTGAGGTGTCTTAAACAATAGAAATTTATTTTCTCACAATTCTGGAGGTTAGAAGTCCAAGATCAAGGTGCCCGTAGGATTGGTTAGTTTACGGTGAGGCCTTTCTTTTTGACTTGCAAATGGATGCCGTTTGCTGTGTTCTCACATGGCTTTTTCTGCTTGCATGAGCATATCTGGTATCTCTTTCTCTTCTTATAAATTCACCCATCCTATTAGATTAGGGCCTGACTTTCATTACCTCATTTAATTTCAACTACCTCCTTCAAGACCCTATCTCCCATTACAGTCTTATTTGGGGTTAGGGCTTCAATACATGAAGTTGGTAGGGAGGGCACAATTCAGTCCACAGCAATTTCTAAGTAGGAAATTAAAGAAATATGTTTGAGGAAATAGTATTTGAACTGGGTCTTAAAATTCAACTAAGAAAAAATGGACTATTTACTGGGAACCTACTAGGTACCAGATATTTTAGATCTGTTATCTCAACATCAAGATTGGAGAGTGGTTAAGAACCTTGTCCCAGATTATATAGCTAGTAAGTGAGAAAATAAGAACTTGAATCCAAGTCTGTCTGACTCTACAGCATGTATTCTTCAATTCACTTTGCCATTCGCCTCCAACTTTATTTTTCTTTCTTTTTTTTCTTTTTTGAGACACAGTCTCACTCTGTTGCCCAGGCTGGAGTGCAGTGGCATGATCTTGGCTCAATGCAACCTCCGCCTCCCAGGTTCAAGAGATTTTTGTGCCTCAGCCTGTTGGTAGCTGGGATTACAGATACATGTCACCATATCCGGCTAATTTTTGTATTTTTTGGTAGAGACAGGGTTTCACCATGTTGGCCAGGCTGGTTTCCAACTCCTGATCTCAAGCAATTCACCTGCCTCAGCCTCCCAAAGTGCTAGAATTACAGGTGTGAGCCACTATGCCCAGCCCCAACTTTAGATTCAACAACTATTACATAAGGAAATGCATAGGAAAATTGTAGAATTTAGTATTAGGAAAACCACTTTCTGGAAGATAAAATGTCACTGCTTTTTTGGAACAAGGAAGATGAGTCTCATTTAGAAAATAAACCATAATGATTACATCAGTTAAACATACCCCAAAGCATAGTGGCTTAAATAAGACAAAGTTTAAAGTCCAGAGGTAGTCAATATAGGGCAGGTATAGTAGTTATCCCAAAGTCTAGGAATGAGGCTTCTTCCTGCTTTTAGCCTCACAGTTCTTGATGACAAGGCCTTCACTCTCATAGTTTCATATGTAGCTCTGGCTATTACATCTATGTTCCAAGCAGCAGAATAAAGAGATAAAGTAGGAAGGGGCAAAGGGCATATGCCTGGTGTCCTTAAAGAAATTTCCTGAAAGGTTTCAGAGAATACATCTGTTTGCATGTTATTTGCTGGAATATAGTCAAATGGTCACACTCAGTTGCAGAGAATGCTAGATCTATCTGTCCTAAGAGGCAAAGTTTCCAGCTAAAAAGTAGAGATTTCAAGGAGACTATGTATTAGGGAAGTACTAGTCTCTGAAATATTTATCCTTATAAATCAGATTTTTGTTTTTGCTTTTTATAAAACTATGGATACCCTTTGGACTACTCTGTTTTAGTTCATGACATAAGACTCATTTTTTTTAACTTCTGTATTCCACTCTCAGTATTAAAGACTGGATAATTATCAATATTGTGTTTAAACTCCTTATTATATTTATTAGCATCTCCCTTCATTATCTTTCATTAGCATGGCCAAGCTAACTTCTCCAAGTATTGGTTTTTAACAGTTTATCAACTGCTATTCTTTTATGATGTCTGAGGGCTTTCTTTCTTTTTTTTTTGGAAACGTAGTCTCGCTCTGTCGCCAGGCTGGAGTGCAGTGGTGCAATCTCAGCTCGCTGCAACCTCTGCCTCCTGGGTTCAAGTGATTCCCCTGCCTCATCCTCCTGAATAGCTGTGACTACAGGTACGTGCCACCATGCCTGGCTAATTTTTTGTATTTTAGTAGAGACAGTTTCACCATGTTGGCTAGGATGGTCTTGATCTCCTGACCTCATGATCCACCTGCCTCAGCCTCCCAAAGTGTAGGGATTACAGGCATAAGCCACTGCACCTGCCAAGCTTCATACTCTGAAATTAATGTTTAAAATCCATCTTTTGACAGCCTGTGACTACTGTATGATAACAATAATAATATCAACAACTTTCAGAATAAATATGCAAGGTACATGTTATAATTTTTACTTTCAGATAAGGAAAGTAATATTCTAAGGCTAAATAATTTCAATATTGTTACAATTTCTGAGTGGTAAAGGTGAGATTTTAAACTAAAGCCATCAGATGTCAAAAGTTATGCCCTTTCCATTATATCTCCTTGATACTAGAAACATTCTTCTGCAAGTACTTAATCAGTCTTTTCCTAGGCATTTGAATTGCCCTTAAAATCCAATTTCTCAGCCGGGCACAGTGGCTTACATCTGTAATCCCAGCACTTTGGGAGGCCAAGGTGGGTGGATCACCTGAGGTCAGGAGTTTGAGATCAGCCTGACCAACATGGTGAAAACCTGTCTTTACTAAAAATACAAAAATTAGCCAAGTGAGGTGGTGTGTACTTGTAATCCCAGCTACTCAGGAGGCTGAGGCAGAAGAATCACTTCAACCTGGGAGGCAGAGGTTGCAGTGAGGCAAGATCATGCCACTCAGTCTTAAAAAAAAAAGTCAATTTTCTCCATGAAATTCATCACAAAAGATGTAATGGCTTCCTCATGCTCTTCTCAGTTTGATAATAAAATCATAATTAAGAGATTCTCTGGTCATTATATATTTACTTCAGTAGGAACTTTGCATCTTCTAATTTCTTCAAAACCACCTAAAGTGTTTAGTTCATTGTTGAGAATGAAACCATTCCTTCCTTAACCACCATTAAGTGAATCTGTCCAGCATTTGTATTTGTTGATATGTAATTTGCATTTTATTCACTGAGTTAGTATTAATAACCTTGGTTTCTGTGTGGAGTATATATAAATCTGCATGACTAGGTCTAGGATTACAAGCTTTTAAAGCACCATAAAAAGCACATATATAATGGAAAACTTTTTCTGTTGTTGACAACTTTACTTAATATATGGTAGTAACTAGTTTCAAAAGCAGTTTTCTTCATCTACAGTTTGAATTTGCTTTCAGTTGCCTTTTCAACTTATTTCTATTCCAGAAACATCTTTAAGCTTCTAACATGTATAACTCTTTGTGCTACGAGCTGGCAGTATAAATAATTAGGAAGGTAGAATTACTCAAAGATAAATAGAATCATTTCATGACTTCAAGAAAAAAGGTCAAAATCTAGAAGGAATGATAGATAAATATTAATATACAATTAACTGTAATACAAATTAGATTGTGGTAAGTCCAGGGTGAGTAGAGAATTTAAATGTTAAATATTGATAAACAATCTAATAGGTACAAACAAAGTACAAGAGGAAATCAGTGGGAAGAGTGATTAACCTTGAGAAGACTTATAGAGCAGGAGTCCCCAACCCCTAGGTATAGGCCCAGTACCAGTCCATGACCTGTTAGGAACTGGGCTGCACACAGCAGGAGGTGAGCAGCAGGCAAGTGAGCGAAACTTCATCTGTATGTACAGCCACTCCCCATGGCTCACATTACTGCCTGAGCTCTCCCTCCTGACATATCAGCGGCGGCATTAGATTATCATATCATAGGAGCATGAACCTTATTGCGAACTGCACATGTGAGGGATTTAGGTTGTATGGTCCCTTATAAGAATCATGCCTGATGACCTGTCACTGTCTCCCATCACTCCCAGATGGAATCGTCTAGTTGCAGGAAAACAAGCTCAGGGCTCCCACTGATTCTACATTATGGGGAGTTGTATAATTATTTCATTATATACTGCAATGTAATAATAATAAAAATAAAAGCCTGGCCAACATGGTGGAACCCCGTCTGTACTACAAATACAAACATTAGCCAGGCGTGGTGGCACATGCCTGTAGTCTCAGCTACTTGGGAGGCTCAGCCAGGAGAATTGCTTGAACTCTGGAGGTCCAGGTTGCAGTGAGCCAAGATCTGCCACTCCACTCCAGCGTGGGTGACAGAGGGAAACCCTGTCTCAAAAAAATAAATAAATAAAAATAAAAATAAAAATAAATATATATATATGTAATGAAGTGCACAATAAATGTAATGCACTAGAATAATCTTGAAACCATCCCTGCCATGGTCTGTGGAAAAAGTGTATTCCATAATATTGGTCCCTTGTGCCAAAAAGGTTAGGGACTGCTGTTACAGAGCACAAACAGACCGAATTCTTCTTTAACAAGATCACTGTAACCCTGGCTATAAAAAAAACTTCAACAGGCAAATTTGGGGAGAACTGGGGGGTAGGAGAACTGGGGGGCAGAAGGACTTTTTTCTTTCTTAAAACAGAGGGTACATGAGAAAATACTTTGAAGAATAAATATAAAACATCCCCTATTTGTGAAGTTTCATTTTATAAACTCAAAGGATAAGTTTATATATGTGAATCAACCCTGCCACCAATACATGATGTTGATGGTTAACTGTGTATTGCCACTTCCAGACTATGATTTGGTTAAGTACAGATTTCTATTGTCAGTGTGATTAGAGTATAGTGAGTGATGTAGCTGGAAAGGTAAATTGAGTTCAGATTATGGTGGATATCATACATATGTCAAGAGATTTAGACTTTTAGAGAAAATGCAGTCACAAGATGTTTGTCAACAGGACAGTGAAATAATTTCATACAAGATTTAAAAAGATACCTGACCAGGCATTGTGGCTCAAGCCTTTAATCCCAGCACTTTGAGAGGCCACGGCGGGCAGATTACGAGGTCAGGAGATCAAGACCATACTGGCCAACACGGTGAAACCCCATCTCTACTAAAAATACAAAAATTAGCTGGGCATGGTGGCGAGTGCCTATAATCCCAACTACTTGGGAGGCTGAGGCAAGAGAATTGCTTGAACCAGGGAGTTGGAGGGGCCAAGACTGCACCACTGCACTCCAGCCTGCTGACAAAGTAAGACTCTGTCTCCAAAAAATAAAAATAAAAATAAAAAATAACATAGACTGGTAACTTAAACAACAAAAATTTATTTTTCACAGTTCTGGAGCTGACATATCTAAGATAAGGTGCTGGCCTGACTGGTGTCTGGTGAGAGTTTCCTCCTTAAGTTGGAGATGCCTGCCATCTCTCTGTGTCTTCACATGGCCTCTCCTTGGCATATGCATGTGAAGAGAAAGAGCGCTCTCTCAATTCCTGTTCTTATAAAATTACCAATTCTATCACATTAGGGCCCCACCCTCATGACACTGTTTAACTTTAGTTAACTCTTTCCTATAGGCACTATCTCTAAATATAGTCACATTGGGGGTTAGGGCTTCAACATATAAATCTGGGGGAGATAGAGTCTGTCATATGCCATTACTACACACAATCTTGATTACTGTAGGTGTGCAGTAGCTTTGGAAACCAGGAAGTGTGAGTCCTTCAACTTTGTTCATTGTTTGAAAAACTGTTTTGGATATTC
Organism: Cheracebus regulus; assembly: GCA_963574635.1. NCBI lineage: Eukaryota > Metazoa > Chordata > Mammalia > Primates > Pitheciidae > Cheracebus > Cheracebus regulus. Next base: position 33,163 of record CAUYQU010009750.1, on the reverse strand, counting down.
TGGGTTCTCTGAATTTTCATATTAGTATTAGGATCAACTTGTCAACTTCTGCAAAGAAGCCAGCTAGAATTTTGATGGAGAGTGAATCTGTTGAATCTGTACTTAAAGAGTATTGTCATCTTATCAAGTCTTCCACTCCATGAATATGGGTTTTCTTCCCATGTACGTCTTTTTAAACTTCCTTTAACAATGTTTTATAATTTTCATTCTTGTATTTCTTTTTAAGAAATCCCTAAATATTTTTGATGTTATTGTAAATGGAGTTATTGACTTTTTTTGTTGTTTGTTTTTTTTTGAGACAGAGTCACACTGTCGCCCAGGTTGGAGTGCAGTGGTGCAATCTTGGCTCACTGCAACCTCCACCTCCCAAGTTCAAGTGATTCTCCTGCCTCAGCCTCCCTAGTAGTTGGGGTTACAGGCACATATCACTATGCCCCAGCTAATTTTTTGTATTTTTAGTAGAGATGGAGTTTCACCATGTTGGCCAGACTGGTCTTGAACTCCTGGCCTCAAGTGATCCACCCACCTTGCCTCCAAAAGTGCTGGGATTATAGGCATGAGACACCATGCCTGGTCTGATTTCATTTTTGGATTGTTCTTTGCTAATGTATAGAATAACATGTAATGTTTGAGTATTTATCTTGTATCCTGCAAACTTGCTTAACCTATTTGTTCTAATAGCTTTTTTTGCGGATTCTTTAGGATTTCCTATTTATAAAATCAGTAATTTAGGATAGAGCTTGTTTTACTTCTTCCATGCCAATCTGGATGCTTATTTATTTACTTATTTTTGACACATTGCACTGGCTAGAACCTCCAGTGTAATATTAAATTGAAGTGGATATAGCAGACATCCTTGTCTTGTTTTTGATCTTAGGAGGAAGGAATCAGTTTTCAGCATCCCATATATTAGACATGGGTTTTTCATAATGTTCTTAATCGGGCTGAAAAAGTTTCTTTCTCTTCCTAGTTTATTAAATATTTTTAACATGAAAAAATATTGAATTTTATCAAATGGGTTTTATGCATCTATTGAGATGACTGTGTTGTTTTTGTCTTTTATTCTGTTAATATATTACAGAACAGATTGATTTTTAGATTTTAAGCCAATATTGCATACTTGGGATGAATCTCACTTGTTTATGGTATATAATCCTTTTTATATGTTGCTGGAACTGGTTTGCTAGTATTTCATTGAGGATTGCTGTGTTTGCTAGATTCACATTAGGTATTGGGCTTTCCTATCTTGCTACTAGGGAAAATCTATCTTCACAGGATGAGTTGGGAAGTGTTCCCTCTCTTCTAGTTTTTGGTATGAATTTGTGAAGGATTGCTATTAATTCTTCTTTCAACTTTTGGTAGAACTGACCATGAAGCCATCTGAATCTGAGCTTTTTTTCTTTTTTGAGGGCCGTGGGGCCAGGGGCAAATTTCAAATTCCTAATTCGATTTTTTTTTTTTTTTGAGACAGAGTCTTGCTTTGTCGCCAGGTGCCAGGCTAGAGTGCAGTGGCACGATCTCAGCGCACTGCAACCTCCAGCCTCCCGAGTAGCTGGGACTACAGGCACACGCCACCATGCCCAGCTAATTTTTTTGTATTTTTAGTAGAGACGGGGTTTCACCATGTTCGCCAGGATGGTCTTGATCTCTTGACCTCGTGATCTGCCTGCCTCATCCTCCCAAACTGCTGGGATTACAGGCTTGAGCCACCATGCCCGGCCGATTTTTTTTTTTTTTTGAGACGGAGTTTAGCTCTGTTGCCCAGGCTGGAGTGCAGTGGCCCCATCTTGGCTTACTGCAACCTCTACCTCCCAGGTTCAAGCGATTCTCCTGCCTCAGCCTCCTGAGTAGCTGGGACTACAGGTGCGTGCCACCACACCTGGCTAATTTTTGTATTTTTAGTAGAGACAGGGTTTCACTGTGTTGGCTAGACTGATCTCGAACTTCTGACCTCAGGTGATTTGCCTGCCTTGGCCTCCCAAAGTCTGGGGTGATAGGCATGAGCCACTGTGCCCAGCCCCCAATTCATTATTTTTACTTATTATGGGTTTATTAAAATTTTCTAGTTGTTCTTGAGTGAGTATCCATAGTTTGTGTTATTCTAGAAATGTGTTCGTTTCATTGAGATTATCTAATTTGCAGGTACACAGTTACTTGTCGTATTTCCTCGTAATTTTTTAAATTACTATTGCTAGTGATGACTCCTCTTTTGTGATGTACTGTGATATTTTCTGTTGTATTTTTATTGTTTTTTGTTTTTAATATAATTCGGGTCTTGAACTAATAGATTAATTAAAAATTGCTAATGGATCATAACCTACTGTTTGAAAAATATTGCCATAGGCTTGGGGGTATGTTCAAGACATTCACTAATAAGAAACAGCATGAGCATCAACTGCATGAAAATGGAAGTGGAATGCTAGAATAGGGTCTGGTGTGTCTGTTTCAAAAGTTCAGTTGCTGGGTGTCGCAGACAGACTGGGTAGCCGGTGTAGCAGGGGTGGACTTAAGAGGTTCAGGGTAGTGACTATGCTGCAACTGGCATGTCAATACAGTATCTTAACAGTTTAACAATCAGTACAGCTTTTCTGGTCCATACAAATGAATATCAGGCCTTGCTGTACAGGATGTCAGACTGCCTAAGATTATCTCTGTTATGAATTATTTAATAATAAAAATTTTAAATGTAGACATATAGCTACAAGATATAAAACATTATAATACAGGGTGTCCCCCATTTTTTTTTTTTTGAAATGATATCTCAGTCTGTTACCCAGGCCAGAGTGCAATGGCATGATCTCGGCTCACTGTAACCTCTGCCTCCTGGGTTAAAGTGGTTCAAGTGAGTAGCTGGGACTATAGGCATGCACCACCACACCCGCCTAATTTTTGCATTTTTACTAGAGATGGAGTTTCACGATGTTGACGAGGCTGGTCTTGAACTTCCACCTCAGCCTCTCAGAGTGCTGGGATTACAAGCATAAGCCACTGCACTGGCCCCCTTATCATTTTTCTTTTCAGTAAAAATCTTGATTCCATCAGGGAAACCAGTCTCAGTCAGGCTTGCCAGAGAACAGTCTCATGCACAAGTCTCAAAAAAAGAAGGTAGTGGCTTCTTACTATGGGTTCCAGCGGGGTCCCAGTGAGCACTGTGGCTATTGAAAAACTCCCGTTAATACCAGACAACATGGAAGACTGGCTCTGGGGCATCTACCACTTTGCCACTGATAAGAATGACTTCGAGGAACTTGATCCTCAATTTGGGACTCCTTGCTGTGGGAGTTTGGCTGGCCAGGAACTTAAGTGACACTGACCTCATGGCACCTCAGCCAGGGGTGTAGCCAAGTAGATAAATGGAATCCTATGCTGAACCAGAACCTTCCCCAAACAGCCTACAATCTGTGACCACAAGATGTGCCCTGATGGCAACTGAAGTTTGATTCCGAGGAGCATTTTCCTTTTCCCTTTCCCTGCCCAGTTTCCTTTTGTTCCTTGAGTCCATGCAGAATTCTATTCTCTGGTCAGCAGACAGGCTTAAGCTAAAGTATTGCCTGTGCTCTGTAAAGTTCTATACATAGTTCCTAAGCTTCTGCAGGGGGTGATCTTTGCTCTTGTCCTGAGAAATAACAATACTGTTTTAACAAACATTTGAAATAAATATTGTGTGTGCATGCACACACACACACATGCACACACACACACAAAGATGGGTAGTAAGACACATCTAAAGGTGCCTTGATCAATAAATAGAATTCTGTTGTAACAGAATTCAGTTATCAAGACAAATAACCAGAAAATGGTTGGTTTACATCTTGTTTATATTAGGGCTTCCTTTTATTTTCATACATTTTCTTATTAAACTGTCTTCAAGAGTAGAGATTTCTATTTCTGTTGACACTTACCTAATAGCTTTTTCACTACATGTATCATATGTCCATATACCTTCAGATGTTTTAGATTTTTAAAAGTGAGTTTTAAATAAACCTAATTTGCTCATCTTGATTAGGAATTCCCCAAGATGGCTCTAAAATGGAATTCAGTTTGCCTCAATATACATTTACTAAGCTTAAATAGCCCCTAAAAAGAAAAAAAAAGCAAAACAAAAAACTGTGTAACAAATGCAAAGATAACGTATGAAGGAGACAGAAATGTGTATAAATTTTGATAAAAGGCAAACTGATACCAATGCTAATTGGGATTATATAGGAATAAACCATTAACTTTTAAAATTGAAGCATAATTGCGTTGCATTTAGTGGAATGGAGTGTTTACAGTTCAATGAATTTTGAGAAATAAACTTGCCAATCAATATATAGAAACTATCTACAAACTCCCCTTGTGCCCCTTTCTAGTCAATCCTCTTCCAAGCTCAAAGGAAACAACTACTTTGATTTCTATTCCCACAGATTAGTTTTGACCTTCATATTGATGGAACTGTACAGTACCTAACTCTTTTGTGTCTGCCTTCTTTCACTCAACATGTTTTTAAGATTCACCCAGGCTGTGTGCGGTGGCTCACGCCTATAATCCCAGCACTTTGGGAGGCCAAGGCAGGCAGATCATGAGGTCAGGAGTTTGACAACAGCCTGAAAAACATGGTGAAACCCTGTCTCTACTAAAAATACAAAAAATTAGCTGGGTGTGGTGGTGCGTGCCTGTAGTCCCACCTACTCAGGAGGCTGAGGCAGAAGAATCACTTGAACCTGGGAGGCAGAGGTTGCAGTGAACCGAGATCACACCACTGCACTCCAGCCTGGGCAACGGTGCAAGACACTACCTCAAAAAAAAAAAAAAAAAATTCACCCAGGCTGTAGTGTGTATCAACAGTATGTATCACTCTGAGTAGTATATCATAACTTACATTTTTCTGTTGATGAATATTTGGGTTGTTTTTGACATTTTTTTTCTTTTTAAAGACGGGGTTTCACCATATTGGTCAGGCTGGTCTCAAACTCCTGACCTCAGGTGATCTGCCCGCCTCAGCCTCCCAAAGTGCTAGGATTACAGGTGTGAGCCACCGTGCCTGGCTGTTTTTGACATTTTTAATAAACTAGTCATTAATTGTAATTGAGCAAAATATTTACCCCTAATAGGATGTGATATTTCAAATATCTTAAGAAATTTCTTATTCATAAACAAAGCTGAACCAAGTATAACTTAATGCTTGTTCAAAGGCCTCTTCATGGCAGTAGCAATAAATCAAATACAGGTTTTAAAAATAGCTACTCTTTTTTGTATCTTTAATTCCAGTCTGATATATACAACTCACTTATATAATTACATAAATTGTGATTAGGCTCTTGTATTACACAATTTCTCTTAGCCCAGGAAGGCAAGAAGTAATGACAGCATTATGGGTGTGTGTCATTTATTTTCAAGCAGAGACTTGAGTAAAGGAAGGCATGATCTAAACCTTGCTTTGTAGTAAAATGCTTCTTATCTTTGGGTGACTATAACTTTCTGATGCCAAAGGATTCTGTTTCCATGCCAATCTAGGTGAGAAAAGGCAGAAACTCTAACCTTATTTATCAGTCTCTAACAGTGTGAATAGTGAGAAAAGAAAACTATAGTAATAGTTTTATTTCTTTTTTAGAATGTTATTTCACAACCTCACTGGAATGTGGGAAGTGAAGTATCCAAAAGCTTCAAGCAAAAATAGAAAGTACAGGCAAGGTTCACATAATAATTAAATCTTCATTGTAGGTTTGAAGGTTCTTTCCATATAAATTTCTTCACAAAGATAACGATTTTATTTTAAAGTATCCTGTACCTGGGTTTTATTTAAGGTCAGTTAAGTAACCAGTATGTGAAAGTCTTTGTACCTTTCCACAAAACTGTTGTTAAAACTGTATTCTGAGTCAGATTATTATTATTATTATTATTTGAGACAGAGTCTTGGTCTGTCTCCAGGCTGGAGCGCAATGGCGCGATCTCGGCTCACTGCAACCTCTGCCCCCTGAGTTCAAGCGTTTCTATGCCTCAGCCTCCTGAGGAGCTGGGACTATAGGCACCTGCCACCACGCCCAGCTAATTTTTGTATTTTCAGTAGGGATGGGGTTTCACCATATTGGCCAGGCTGGTCTCGAACTCCTGACCTTGTGATCTACTCACTTCAGCCTCCCAAAGTGCTGGGAGTACAGGCGTGAGCCACCATGCCCAGCTGGATTATTATTATTTTTTTCTTGAGACTGGACTACAGATGAGGTCTCACTACCTTGCTAAGGCTGGTCTTGAACTCCTTGGCTCAAGGGATCCTCCTGCTCGACCTCCCAGAGTGCTGGGATTATAGGTGTGAGCCACCCCATGTTGCCCAGATTATTTTTAAACTGGTATCTTCAGGTCCCCAGGGTCAAGAGATATATACTTGACAGTTTGGTAGTCCTATAAAAATGTTTTGGTTTAGTTTTGTATTTCATTTCAGTAATTGCTTAAAAACAGCATTTTTCCACTCATTAAATTAAAACATTTGGCAGTGATAATTCATAACCATATTTTCCTGAAGTAGGATTTTGGTTTCTTAAAAGCTTTTTTATTGTGGTAAAATATGTGTAACATAAAATATCCCATTTTAACCATTTTTAAGTGTATACTTCAGTGGCATTAAGTACACTTACATTGTTCTTTAGATTTTAATTTCTTACAGTGGAATTTTCAGAAGTATTTGCCAAGTTTCAAAAGAATTTTTTTTCCTTTAAAAAGGGTTTGTATACTACTCAAGACTGAACCAGTATTCAAGGTAATAAATTCCTCTTACAATATAGAATTTTTCTCTTGATAAATTGAGTATTCTTTCTTTAGATAATGGGAATGATATACACCCTTATGGTTTTCTCCCTTTTTAAAACCTGTAAATGCAGAACAAAATTCAGTGTTTAACTGTGTAACCATTTTTCCTGTTCCTCACATAATTATTTGCCCATCTATTTCTTATTGTTCTTTAATTATGGGTTTCTCTTTTTTTACATGGTTTGTGTTGTACCTTGCTTCAATTTTTTTTTTTTTTTTTTGAGATGGAGTCTTGCTCTGTGGCCCAGGCTGGAGTGCAGTGGCGCGTCCTCGGCTCACAGCAACCTTCGCCTCCCAGGTTCAAGTGATTCTCCTGCCTCAGCCTCCGGAGCACGGCCGGCCAATTTTTGTATTTTTACTAGAGACAGGTTTCACCATGTGGCCAGGCTGGTCTTGAACTCCTGAGCTCAGGTGATCTGCCCACCTCCGCCTCCCAAAGTTCTGGGATTACAGGCATGAGCCACTGCACCAGGCCAAATTCCTTTTAGGAATTAGGTACTATGTAAGTTTTAAATGCACTCAGAAAATTCTCATAATAAATTGTAGACTAAATAAATATAGCAGAATTTAGTCTAAATTATAGGAATTTTTTTGATAACTAATATTTTTGAAGTACTTGCTATGTGCTAACGCACTGTGCTAATAACTTTACTGTGATTTATCTAGTAACACCCTATGATGTAGGTACTAATATCACCCCACTTTAAGGGGTTCAAAGAAACGAAGAAACTTTCGCAATGTCATGAAGTGGTCCCTCTAAGACTTAAGCCTGGCTGAATCCAAAGCTCAGGCTTCTAACCACAATATGTGCTGCTTCTCACGCTGCACATTCTATTTTACATTATTGGTAGTTTCTCTCCGAGGTTCTCTGTGGGAATGTTCACTGCCCTCCCCCACTCCCCGCCTCGAAGTGGAACCCTGTCTTCTAACAAACTTTTTGCTGTTCCACCGTCTCCTGTCATGTTCGGCCTCTTAGTGGAGTCCCAGCCCACACTCCGACTCTGGTCCCTGAACAGAGCCCTTTCCCCTCACACCCTGGTCCCCCGGCAGAGCCTAGTCTCCTCAGACCCTCTTTTCCCAGCAGGGCCCCAACTCCTAACTCCAATGATTCCCCCAGAGTTTCGTTCCCTCAGACTCTGCTTTTCCAGCAAAGCTGCGTTTCCTGTACCCCAGCAGAGAGCAATACCCACTTGGCAAACTTCCGCAGAGACGTCTTTCTTAGAAAGGGCCCAGCCCAGCCCCTAATTAAGGGCACCTCTCTACCTTTCCCCTTCCCAACCTTCTCCCACAACTGTGCTTTCCCCCGCTCTATTTCCTTCTTCGGTTTAATTCTCCTCAACGTCTCCACCAACTCGTGGCCCAGTTTTAGGATTCCCCTGAAAACTCACCCACCGCCCTGCCTCCTCGAAGTTGCGTTCCCAAACGGCTCGGTACTTCCCCTACACTTCGGATCCCAGCGTGGCTCTAGGCCCGGCACTCCCCTACTGCCTTCCCAGAATACGTCTTGCAGCGGTTCGGCGCCCGAAGCCCCGCCTCTCTGCGTCCATTGGCCATTATTCTCGAGAAGTCCCGCCCCTCCCGCTTCCAGCCCGCCTCCCTGCCCCGCTTCCCTTGTTTTCATTCCCCCTGTCACACGAGGCAGTGGCAAGCCCTAAGGGGAGGGGAGAGAGGGGCGGAAAGTGAAAGGCGCAGAGGGCCTCTCTGTCTCCCGTCTGACTCGGTTCTCGACTGCTCCGGGCAGCCGATGTATTGTGGGATCGCGGCGCTGTCCCTGAGACGCCGATGTCCGCAGGGGAGCCCACTTGAGAGCGCCTCCTGTCGTCCGTAAGGCTGCCCTGCCATCCCTCGGCACCCCAACTCCCCCCGCCCCCCCATCGCCTCCTCCTCCATCCTCCAGTTCAAAATGGCGACGGCGGCGGCAGCGGCGGCGGCGATGGCTCCTCCGGGCTGCCCGGGTTCGTGCCCCAACTTCGCCGTAGTCTGCTCCTTCTTGGAGCGCTACGGGCCGCTGCTAGACCTGCCTGAGTTGCCGTTCCCTGAGCTGGAGCGGGTGCTGCAGGCGCCGCCGCCGGACGTCGGCAACGGAGAAGGTAAGCGAGGGGCCCGATCGCCCGGCGGGAAGCGGCCCTGGCGCGCTCCTGCTCTCCTCTCTTCACAGACGCCCCGGGTCTTCGCGACTCGAGCCTCCGCGGCTGTGTCCTCCCGCTAGGACGCAACTCCGCCAGGCTGATCTTCTTCGCCCGGCCCCCGAGGTCTCGGGCAGTGGGGAGGCGGGGCGGAGGCCCCCTAGGGCCACTCGGCCGGACTGGGAGCGGAGGTGGGGGCGTTGCGGGCTAGGTGTGGGCTGGGTGCGGGGAGGGATTATTGTGCCGGTCGGCAGCCCCGGGGGCTGCTTCTCCGCGGCGGAGGCCGGCCCCCCACCCCATCTCCCCCTTGGCGGCGGGGGAAGGGGAGCGCAGGTTCCGGCCAGCTTTGCGCTTTTCTCCTCCTCCCCACCCTTATTCCCTCCCATCCTCCCACCAATCTTCCCTACCGTCTCAGGGGAGGTTGGGTTCGGCAGCTCCGGACACCTCCTTATCTCCCTTCACCTGGGTGGGCGGGGGCCAGCGGACACTCAACTCTCCCTCCCTCTGTTGGGTACTCCCCCGAGAGATTTGTCCCTTTTCCTTTCCCCCCGAGGGCTGGTTTAACCCCCAAAACTCCTTCCTTCGAGTGGGGAGGTCTGCTCCTCCCCCACGGGAGGGGATTCTTCTCGGTAGGGGGCCGAAGTCGGTTCAGCTCCACTTTGGAGAGGAGAGGGTTAATTCCTCCTCCATAGTTTTTCTCCTTCCTCTCCCCACCTCCTCCAAAATAATAGACGAGCATCTCCCCACTTTTCCAATCCCTTCCCCCTTTATTCTGGCAGCCGGGCTTAGGGGAAGAAGTCGTCTCCCTCTGGTTTGCAGGGTAGGGTGGGGTGGTTAGTATGTAGGCTGGAGGAGGGGCTCTGACGGAGGGGAAACAGTTGAAGAAGGTGCTTGTTGCTCATGTTTCTCTCTGGTGCCGCTGGTCTATTATTGGTGTTCGCAAGTGGTGCTCCTTCCACATAAGGCCACCGCGCGGGTGCAGGGCGCATGCTCTGCCCGGCCCCATTGAAACTTCCTGCTGCTGCTGCTGGTTCTTTTGCTGGAGCATCTCAGCGCTGCGCCTGCTGCCTCCAGCCTTCACACTGAGAGCTTATACTTACCCGCATTTATTCCCGATCCCTGCCTCTCCTCTTCTGGCACACTTCTTTCCTCAGAGAAGGCTTTTTTGTTATACTCTGAGCATTGCCTTTATCTGGAAACAGCCCTTGGCTGGAGAAGAAACGTTTTCCAAATAGGTCTCTTTTTTTGTCCATATTAGCTGGCCAAAGTGGACTGGGTATTGTACAAAACAGATAGCTGTTTCCTTTCCAAGAAAGCAGGGTCGCTCTTCTATTCTCTATGTAAATGAAGAAGTTTCTGTTAACTGAATTTATTTGCATTGCTAGGAAGCGCCAAATATGAAGTTCTTCAGAGTATTACCTATAAAAAAATCTGTATGATGTTATGGCTACTGAAGACTCATTAATACAGCAGTTATAATACAGGTCTATTAATCTCTTCTTACCTGTCCACATCCCTTCTACCCTTAACAAAGTGGCTTACAAAAGGTTAATTTAAAAAATAGTACAAAATAGGAGGGTGACTAATTACATTATATAAAGGCTTCCCTCAGAATTTCTTTAAAAATTAAACTCCCAGTGTAGTAATTTCATTATCAAATTGTATTTTCATTCCTTTTTTACATTATTTATTTATTTATTTTGAGATGGAGTCTCAATCTATTGCCCAGGCTGGAGTGCAATGGTATGATCTCAGCTCACTGCAACCTCCGCCTCCCAGGTTCAAGCAATTCTTCTGCCCCAGCCTCCTGAGTAGCTGGCATTATAGGCATGCACCACCACACCTGGCTCATTTTTGTATTTTTAGTAAAGTCGGGGTTTCACCATGTTAGGCTGGTCTTGAACTCTTGACCTCTCGGATGATCCACCCAATTTGGCCTCCCAGAGTGCTGGGATTATAGGCATGAGCCACCACACCTGGCCCCTTTTTTTTATTTTTAAGAAAATAGTCATTGTGAAGTAGGATGCCTTAGTAAGTTGCTTTTAGGATGCCTTGGTAAATGATAGTATGTATCTCTCAGAAAACGAACTGTGGGCATTTGGGGAAAGGATGGCTAGCAAATTGTTTTGGGAATTTCTCTGGACCAAGTTAAAATGCGTAGGTTTTCCAAGATGGCATGGTATTTTGGGTGGTTTATGAAATTGCTTGGTTCTCCATTCTTGGTTATTTTGACCACTGCATTTAGTTTATATTAATATCAGAGGAATACAATATTAGAGTCAGATGAATTGAATAGTGGGCCACTAAGTAAAAATGGCAGGTAATCTGAGCTAAGAAGGATCATTTATTTCAGCCACTGCATTACCGTTGGTATAGAGTTGCTAAGGGGACTGATAATAATAGATCCTGTCATAAGGTGATCTTAGAATAATTATTAATTAATGTTACACAGTTCAGAACACTTGGCAAATGAAAGAAAAGTCTCTGCAGGTGAAATGCTGTTACTGTGGAGGGGAAAGATTTTCAGAACTTTGATGATGAACCATGATGTCATCATCAAAGTTGGCTTGTTGACTGAACCACTATGGTTTTATCAACTATTATGGTTTTATCAACTATTACAAACTTTCAGCCTGTTTCAAATAGCTGGTAAAATGATAGTGGTTCAGCCAACAAGATTTGAACTGAGTCTTTTTGGGAAAGAGTTATGGTGGACAAGAGTTAAAAGACATGAATTTAGTTCCTTACAAGTGTTTTCTAAAGTTGTTCATAGTATTATTCCTATTTGGCAGGCAAACAAACTCAGACTCAATAGATTGATTAAGGTGCCCAAGATTATACAGTTAATGGTAGAATCTGATTTCCAACCCAAGTCTGAGTCCAAAGCCACAGAGTTGTATACCTTGCCACAGCATCATGGTTTCCAAACTGCACCAAGGCACCCCAGAGCATTGTTGCCAACTTTATCTGATAGTTTAAATTTTCAAGTAGGATACAGTGATAGTTGAAATTTGCTGGTTGCCAGGTGAACTACTGCCTTACATAGTTCATGGTTTCAAGATTGTGCTACATTTCTATAGATGACATGTCTTTGTGAAGCTGGTTTTTTAGTGGTTGCTGTGGTAAAATGCACAAAATTTAGTATGCAGCTGGAAAGAGGATAGCAGGGTCCACTCTGATTCCAAGGTTTGAAAAGTTGTGCAGTGCCCAACAGTAATATACATTTCATAAGTAATTGTGGTTATTTTATTCTTTAAAAACAGTCTGGATATTGGTTGAGATGTTATATATCTGATAAGTTTATTAAGGTAAATACAGATAATGTGTTAGGATTCTCATAGTTTATACTATGGTTGGCTAAATTACTTGTGTGATATTAAGTTGAACAATGGTTTTTTTTGTTTCATTTTTGCATTTAAGTTTAATGGTTTGAATTTTAACTCTTAAAGTCAAAATATCAAGGATAAAAGCATATGCCTTTTTAACTGGAATTGTTACTATAACTTACTATGTTCTCTCTTACTGTAACTGATCTGTGTGTGACAATACATTTTTAGGAGCATTTGATAAAGTGTAAAGGTAACTACTATAACTGGGGCCACCATGTGTTGCTTTAAACAAAAAATTTTACCAGGTACATGTATTAGAGGTTGCTTGAATCTACAGTGGTAGATACTGATAGGGCATACATATATTAATAGTAGTATTGCTGGAACCAGAGCCTGGTTAGGTTGAAATTTTTTAGTTGTGGCGCTTCTGCCTTTGAAAAAGTAAATATTCTTTGGGGGCATTTATTAGAGGGAAAGGAAGAAATAGATTTCATCTCTACTATTTTTGAGATGTCATAAAGTTGAGGTTGTTGGCATTGCCCTAGGCACTAGGAGGTAATGGAGACAGGGGAACTTGTCTGGCTAACATAGGCCAGTCTTTTAATGATTAAAAAGTTTGTCTTAAATTTAGATGTTTTGTTAAATTCTCAAACAGACCTCACCAGTAAGAAGATAAAGTCAGCATTTATTAGTGAGTTCATTCATTTAATATGTATATTGAGCATCTGGTATGTACAGATGTAGCTACAGTAAATATTGTGGGGGTTATTTCTAAAAAAAAAAAAATTAAACATGAGCCTTTTGAAAGAATTTTCTAATCTAGTAAGAAGTAGCTAGACTGAGCTTGAAACCAATGACATTGTTCAAAGACTTACATTTTTTTCTGAGATTTTATCAAGTGGAACAATAGTCTACTCCCCTTGATAAAATTCTAGCCTACAGTTGTAGTCTAAAATTATCTGAGAGTTTTATGATGAGATGTATGACCACATGCAATATGAAAAAGTGAGAATAATTTAGGCCTAAAGTACATGTTAAACTGAATCATGTATTCAAGGAAGACAGTTATGCGTATTGCTGGATTTAATAAAATTTTACTTTACCTGATATGTATGGTCTTAATATATCATGCTTGGTTTTTGTTTGTTTGTTTGTTTGTTTTCTGTTGTTATTGTAGAGTAGATCTCACAGAAGGTATTAGGGTATTTTCTACATTCTTTTAAAAAATTTAATTATATGAGCAAGTATAATGTACACTTTGTAATTACATATATTCTTGCAGGCTTTGATTTATGATTTGTTTAGCTTTATATGGTCATATCTGTAAGTTAGGTTTATATTAGCTAACTTTTAAACATTTTTGCTCACTCTTGTGCAGTTGGACATAAGCAGTGCCTCCAGACAAATTGATGCCTAAACTAGAGAGAACAGCAGACATTCTTTCCTTACTCTTCCACTTCCCCTCTACTTCCATTTCCTGATCGTCGTGTCTGAAGTTACACCACCTTTAGCCATTTGAAGGGGTTGCTTCTTCCATTTTAAGCTATCTTTCACTTGTATGCCATAAACTACAGTGCCTTCTAGCTCCAGTGTGCTCAGTATGAGGTATGTACCAGTGTGTTAGGAAGAAGGGAGGCACTGAAATTTAAAAAGAAAAATATTTTTGGGGTTTCCAAGTCACTAAACAATTGAACCACAATAATAGAGGAAACTGACTTAAATAGTATAAAACTGATATTGCTTGAATATTATCAATGGATTTCTGAGGTGAATGCCTACTTTGTAAAAATGTATTTTTTCTTTCTTTCTTTCTTTTTTTTCAGAGTTAGGGCCTTAAGTTCCTGGGCTCAAGAAATCCTGCTGCCCCAGCTTCCTGAGTAGTTGGAACTACAGGCACATGCCACTGTGACCAGCTCATTTTTAAAGTTTGTTTTTTTTTGGTGGAGAATGAGGTCTTACTATATTGTCCAGGCTGGTCTTAAACTCCTGGTCTCGGGTGATACTCCCACCTCAGCATCCCAAAGTATTGGAATTACAGGCATTTCCTTCTCTTTTTTTTTTTTTTTTTTTTTGAGACATCTCCCTCTGTCGCCCAGGCTGGAGTGCAGTGATAATGTGATCTTGGCTCACTGCAACCTCTGCCTCCTGGGTTCAAGTGATTCTCCTTTCGCACCCTCCCAAGTAACAGGGATTATAGGCATGTACCACTGTGCCCAGCCACTTCTTATTTTTATCGTGAGTTTAGGATCTGTTAAATTGTATCAGTTCTCTGTTATCTCTCTCTGTGTGTGTGTGTGTGTGTGTGTGTGTGTGTCCCATTACAAATTATAAATGGCAAATTTGATCTCATTTAATCATCATTATTAGACTACTTTTTGCTTTCATGTTTTGCTCAGAATTAAGTTTTTTTTTAGACGGAGTTTTGCTCTTATTGCCCAGGCTGGAGTGTAATGGTGCAATCTCAGCTCACTGCAATCTCCACCTCCCAGGTTTGAGTGATTCTCCTGCCTCAGTCTCCCACCTAGCTGGGATTACAGGCATGTGCCACCACACCTGGCTAATTTTGTATTTTTAGTAGAGACAGGGTTTCTCCATGTTGGTTAGGCTGGTCTTGAACTCCTGACCTCAGGTGATCCACCCACTTTGGCCTCCCGAAGTGCTGGGATTATAGGCGTGAGGCACTGCACCTGGCCAAGAATTAAGTTAAGTTTTAATACTCATTTAAAAATACTTACCAAATAAATTTGATTTCTCTCAGGGTAAGCTGTATAAGATATTCTGATAGCAAATTATTTCATAATTTGTGCATTTCTGTTAATAAAAGGTAAAAATTTCTCAAGAAGCAGGGATGAGCTGGTGGGGAATTTGCAGTGTTTAATTATCTTACCAGCTTAGAGGCTGGACAAATGAACAAGAACTAAAAGTTATGCTGAGAATATTTCTTCAAACTCAAGGTGATCTTTTCAATATAAGAACATGGGCTGTGAGGGCACACTAAGTAGAAACTATGCCTGATTTATTCTCTTTTTTTGAGATGGAGTCTTGCTCTGTTGTCCAGGCTGGAATGCAGTGCTCACTGCAACCTCTGCCTCCTGGGTTTAAGCGATTAATTGATTCTCCTGCCTCAGCCTCCTTAGTGGCTGGAATTACAGGCGCCTGCCACCACACCTGGCTCATTTTTTTTGTATTTTTAGTAGAGATGGGGTTTTGCCCTGTTGCCCAGGCTGATCTCAAACTGCTAACCTCAAGTGATCTGCCCACCTCAGCCTCCCAAAGTGCTGGGATTACAGGCATGAGCCACTGCATCCAGCCCAAATTGATTTTAAGAAGAGCATGAGGGGAGAACTTGGCAGGTGCCCCACCAGCAGACAGAACAGGCTTCAGTCTCCTATAATTGAACAAGGATTGCTTGAAGAGCAATATTAAGTATATAATGTATATATGGCTCATGTAATCAAGAATTCCTCCAGAAAGTATTCATAGTGAAGGTTGAGTCTATTTATTTTAGACTCTAAGTCTTTTTCCCCAGTATTTGTAAATGTTTATCTTAATTATTTTCTGGATAGTAGGATTATACAGGTTTTTTCCCTTTGATTTTTCTTACATTTTTTCACATTTCATTTTCTATGTTAATTGTGCATTTATTTGATAATCACCAAAAAGTTATTTAAAACTAGATTTCTAAAGAGGCTTTATAAAAGAAAAATTAAATTGCTGCTTTTGTTTATTTACTCTTTTTTTTTAAGACAGGGTCTCACTCTGTCACCCAGGCTGGAATGCAGTGGCATGTTCTCTGCTCACTGCACCCTCAACCTCCCAGACTCAGGTGATCTTCCCATCTCAGCCTCTCAAGTTGCTGGGACCACAGGCATGTGCCACCACACCCAGCTAATTTTTTTTTTTTTGTACTTTTAGTAGAGACAGGATTTCATTATGTTGCCCAGGCTGATCTCAAACTCCTGGGCTCAAGCAATCCACCTGACTTGGCGTTGCAAAGTGCCAGGAGTAAGGTGTGAGCCACTAAGCCCAGCCTATTTATTTACTCTTAATCTTGAATTACCTCTTAAAATGAATGTTACTGTCATCTACCCAACTCACTCAGATCAGAAACCAAGGAGGCATCCTAGACCTTAGCCTCTTGACACTTTCTACTTTGATACTAAGTCATATTGAGTCTATTTCTTTATCCCCTTTTATATTCAACCTCACTTTTCTGTTCTCATTGCTAATTTTAATCACGCTGAACTGCTTTCACATCTCTGAAGATGTGAACGGTTGTTTCACATTTATGCTTTCTCCTCATCCTCCCACTGAGTCGAATATCCCATCCCCATCTTTCTTCCCTTGCCTGCTCACTGTACCTGTCATTAGTCTGCTCTTTAAGTATCAAGTGCTCTGTGAAAAATTTCTTGCTTTCTGTCTTTCCAGTTAAATTAACCCCTTCCATCTCCTTACCCTGCACGTACCCTTTGTAGATTTTATGTCATGGTACTCATGACACTTTTTGCACTTACAGTCTAGCCTACAAGATAGTAAACTCTTTGAGGACAGGGATTCTTATTTATCATTGTATCCCTTGCAATTGGTAGGTAATACCAAATATGTAGTAAATGTTTGTGAAATTAATAGTTTTCCTTAACTTATTATAGGACCATGTTCTGCTCTAAAACTTTGAAGTTAAAGCCTAGTCTGTGATAGCTTAGTACAGCCGTGTTCATTTGTTTACATACTGTTGTCTATAACTGCTTTCACACCACTGTGGCAGAATTGAGTGATTGTCACAGAGAACATACAACTTCAAAACCTAAAGTATTGGGCTGGGTACGGTGGCTCACACCTGCAATCCAAGAACTTTGGGAGGATTGCTTGAGCCCTAGAGGTTGAGGCTGATCATGCCACTGTACTCCAGCCTGGGTGACACAGACAGCGAGACCCTGTCTCAGAAAAAAAAAAAAAACCGAAAAACCCAAACCTGAAGAAGTTATTATCTGTCTGGCCCTTGACAGAAAAAAATTTGCTGATCCCTATTCCAGTGTATGAAGATGGAAGTCTGTATCAGATGATGACCTCTGTGTTTGAGGATACATTTAGAACCAGTGTAATACAAATTTTCAGCCTGGACAACATGATGAAACCTGGTCTCTACTAAAAATACAAATTAGTTGGATGTGGTGGTGCACACCTGTAATCCCAGCTACTCAGGAGGCTGCTGCACGAGAATTGTTTGAATCTGGGAGGCAGAGGTTACAGTGAGCCGAGATGGTGCCATTGCACTCCAGTGTGGGTGACAGAGTGAGACTCCACCCCCTGCTTTGCAAAAAAAGAACCAGTATAATACACACCAAATGCCTAGAATGCTCTGTGAATGAAAAATATTACTGGTGCAGTAGTCTCCTCAATATTGATCTAACTTTACAACGAACTGTTTCAGTCTTAATTACTCCTCTTTCTTGGGTTAGTTGAGTCTAAAAGGTTTTTTGTTAAGAATGTGGTGATATTACATTGAACTAAATTTATTTCATTGAAGAATAGCCACAGCTACCTCTGTCTAATTGTCATAAGGCAATGCCAGGATGGGGGCCATGTGACATAGTAGTTGGTAATAAGGCTAAGAGTTGTTGTAACATTAATGCTATACAAGTCTGTTTTATCTAAGAGGACTGATTAGGTGAGGATAAGATGAATGGTGATGCCGTGTACTCAGATGGGAAAGGATGTAGTTATTAAAGGTAGAATCTAAAAGATTTAGGTTACTTAGAGGACACAGGACTGGGAAAGAATGTTCTAGATAATAGCTTACTAGTAAGGGGGATTAAATGCCTTGGTCATCAGTGTGTTTTGCAGTGGAAGTGCAGTATTGGTTATGAAGCTTAGCTTAGGCATGTATTATGCTGGCCATCTCAGGGAATTTGATATTTACTCGTTTCTTTTTGTCTTTAACAGTCTTATAATTGGCTCTGCAAATAAATATAATTGCCACTTCTTCAATGTTTAGATGTTAAAAGTGTTTTAGGAAAAGAAAATGAGATAGAATGAGTTACTCTAAATAATCCATTCTAACTTGCTTTTGGTATTTGGAGTTTGGGAATATAGCAAGATTGTAATATTGGAAAACTTTGACTAATCAGAAGTATACTGTAACTTACTTTATATTCCTATTAAAGTCTTGCCAATCTCCACTTTATCAGAACCATAAATAAGCAATAAACAGAGTACCAACTTGGTCTGGCATCTGAATTCAGACATTCCATAATATTCCTCATTTTAGAGGTTTTTTTGTCCTATGATTTTGACTGTGGTCAACTGGTTTCTCCTTGCTATCTTTTTGCCTCATGGCCTTTTCATTTTATAGTCTATCTTCTATTATTACCTAGTTTTATTCACCATGATAACTATATCTCACTCCTTTAGTGTCCTATTTTCCCTTATTTTGGACCTTCCCTTTAGTTCCCTTATATAAAGTTCCCTTTATCTTCTCCATTCTCATCTTTCATAGAAAAATAAATTATAAAAATGCAAAAATGAGGGGCTTTGTAGTATTCATGCTTTACCATAATTTTATAGGTTAAATGCCTGTAGTAGTACTGTTATAATTATCAGAGCTTACTGTTGAGCCAGACTCCATGGTAGTCTTCTACCAAGATTATCTTATTTAATTCTTACAGTCACTCTATTTATAGTGTCATTATTTTCATTTCATAGATAAGGAAACTATTCTATTTAGAGAGGTAAAGTAACTTGCATGAAGTCACACACTGTTAAAGAGTTGGAGAAAATTTTGATAAAAAAATATTTGTAATGCTGTGGACATTTAAAACTGGGTAAGTCTGGCTTCAGAGCCCAACTCTTAACAGTGTTTTATCATCACAGATATGATCTTACAATGATTGTGGTGTACTATGTACAACCACAGTACTATGGTTGTGGTCTGAACACGTAGGCTTCTGAGTCAGATAATATAGCATATTTCCCCACTTACCTCTTTTTACTTTAAAAGTTTTAATTTTATTAGTATGAACATTATTTTTAAAATGGTATAATATTTGAATGAGTTACTAAAGTATGTTGAAACCAAAGAACTACAAGTCATAGGCACAGTTGAATGCCTTGATATTTGGACATGAATCCTAACCAGCTTTTCATTATTGCTTGGGAAAATTCTAGTCTTCCTCACACTTTGAAATAATTTTCTTCTTATTTATTATTTATTTTTGAGACAGAGTCTTGCTCTGTCACCCAGGCTGGAGTGCAGTGGCATGATCTCAGCTCACTGCAATCTCTACCTTAGATTCAAGCAATTCTCCTGCCTCAGCCTCTGGAATTGCTGGGGCTGCCTGCAGGCATCCACCACCACGCCCAGCTAATTTTCGTATTTTTAGTAGAGACGATGTTTCACCATGTTGTCCAGGCTGGTCTTGAAGTCCTGAGCTCAAGTGACCCGCCCATCTTGGTCTCCCAAAGTGCTGGGATTACATGTGTGAGCCACCACACCCAGCCTAATTTTTTTATTAAAAAAATTTTTTTTAATGGGATTGGCTCAACGAAATGTTTTCTTTTTGAATATTTTTGAAATAAGACTCCATCTTCTGTACCTATAAAAGTTTTGTGAATTGTGTCATCAGATGCCTCCAGGGTGTGTTCCCCTACTGCTATGACTTCCATTTACCCTAATTAAAGTAGTTGTCTTATTTTTCCTTGCAGTTCAGTGTTTTTAGCCCTTATGATAATCATGTGTCATTAACTGTGTCTGGCTGTGCATTAGAATCACTTGAATCCCTCTGAAGAATACTGATGCCTGGGCCTTAACAATGCTCCAGTGAAATCAAAATCTCTGGGGATTGAGGCCCTGGCATCAGTGATTTTAATGTGTAATCAGGAATGTCTGTTCTTACCTATTCGTCCTAATACTTCAAATTTTGTCTTAAAGTCTGTATTTTTGCCCAGATTAAAGTCTATTTTGTCTGGTATTAGCATAGTCACTTCAGCTGTCTTTTGTTTACTTTGCATGGTGTGTTCCTTTTCTTCCTTTTAACCTCCTTGTGTCTTTGATTCTAAGTTTTGTTTCTTGTAGACAGCATATATTTGTATCATGTTTGCATGATCTTGTTTGCATGAATATAGTTATGTAAGCAGTTATCATACAAAGTATAACTGCTGTTTAGAGTAATTCCAAGGTGCTTTGGGAATATAAATGAGCAAGTACCTGATTTTGGCCAGGGGAAATCATAACATCACTATAGGCATTATGGAAATTTGAATGTTTGAATAGAAGTTGGAAAAGCATTCCAGACAAGAAACAGCATGGGAAAAGGCACAGAAGTTTCAGGTAATATGGCATGTATGGGAAATTGTAACCTAACTATATACATTAGGTTTCTGATAAGGTTTGTGGTTGAGGAACTTAAGACCATGTGAGAAAATTAGATTTTGAGTTACAAATGCTTTGCATGTATTTTTCCCTCCTTTAAAGTAAAAATGCAGCACATTAAATAAAGGCAACATGCCAGTGACTGAAATAAGTTCCGTAAAGAATTCGTTTTCTCTTATTCACTCTATTTCTAGCCTAGTATTTAGCATACAGTTGATGCTAAAATGTTAGTTGAATGAATGTGTCATGTATTTCAAAATATTTTTAGATTTTCTTTTTGTCCCTTGTTTGCTAGACATTTTTCAGATATAACTCCTTTTTCCTTTGGATATTGCTTGCAAAGACATACATTACGCAATTTCCACCCCCCCTTGTTTTTTCACTCATTTAACTTTTTTTTTTAATGATTCAGGTGTTTCCTTCTGGGTCTTCCCCATCTTGGGTCCTCCTCCCCCCTCCCTTTTCTTTCTTCTTTATTTAGAGAGAGGGTCTTGCTGTATTGCCCAGGCTGCAGTGCAGTGGTGTAGTCACAGTTCACTGGAATGTAAAACTCCTGGGCTCAAGTGATCCTCCTGCCTCAGCAGCTAGCACTACTTGTTTCCCCACACCTGGCTATTTAAAAAAAAATTTTTTTTTAAAGAGATGGGTGTCGCTTTGTAGTCGAGGCTGGGTTTTATAATAGTGCCTGAGATGGAGAATCTTTCGGTAACTGTTCAATTCATTTCTTAACCTCTTCTAAGCTTATTATTTTTTATTCGAATCCCCTGAGTATAATTAAAAATCCAGTTTTTCATTTATCTTTCCTAAGATACCATGGAGGAAAAGTTATTCTGTTTCTGCTATCGACCTTTTTTTTTTTAGAGCCCCACGCCAATTTCTCTGAATTGATTTATGTGATCTTCACCAGGGCTGATCTGAAATTCTCATTTCTGAAACAGTCATTTTGGGGTATTGGAAAGGGAGTGGGCAGTTTGGGGATAGGGAAACCACCTGGAGGTTGTTATAATATTACAGTCATATTGTGAGATACGAGTTGGGGAGGGGCCACAAGGGAGTGAGAGAAAAGGCTATATCTGAGAAAGAGAAGTTGCAGGTATCATTGATAAAGACTTAGTTAATGGATTGATGCAAAGCATTTTGCGCAGTAATAGCATTTCCAGATTTTTGGCTTGGAGAGTGAGTAGTTAATAATTCTATTTACTGGGGAGGGAAACAGCTGAAAAGACCCAAGGTTTGTTTTTAGGGAAAATATGTGACTTTCTAGTTTTAAACAATCAAAATTCTAATAACTTACATATAAGTACTATTTGAAGCACTATGTTAATTTCATAGCTTTCTAAAAGCTTACTTGAATAAACAGATTATAGCAATATATCATATTTCACAATTCTTTTTGTTTCATGAATTAAGTTTTTATGTACATATAAATATGCTATATAAACATTAAGTATGCATTTAACATTTATGCTTTAAGAAGAATTTTTTAGAATGCCTTGTTTATGTACTTAAGGTAATTAAAAATAACTTTAACTATCTTAGCATTTGTTCCCAGTTGTTTTCTCTTATAGGTAAAGTTTTCTTTAATGAGATAATCTGTCTTTTTTTTTTTGAGATGGAGTCGTGCTCTGTCTCCCAGGGTGGAGTGCGGTGGAGTGATCTTGACTCACTGCAACCTCTGTCTCCCGGGTTCAAGCGATTCTCCTGCCTCAGCTTCCCTTGTAGCTGGGATTACAGGTGTGTGTCACCACACCTGGCTAAGTTTTGTATTTTTAGTAGAGACAGGGTTTTACCATGTTGGCCAGGCTGGTCTCGAACTCCTGAACTCAGATGATCCACGCAACTCAGCCTCCCAAAGCATGGGGACTACAGGCGTGAGCCTGTGTCCTGCTCAGATAGTCTGTCATTTTTATTTGCAAAAAAAGTTTGTTGTAATTTTAGAGATTGCTTTTTTCTGCTAGGTACAGAGACTTGATACTTGTTGGACATCCTCTCTGTTTCTTTGTCCTCACAAAGAAACAAATGGGAGCTTCAAATAAATTGAAATACCACTCTATATAAATAAAGACATATGTTTAATACATAGTGTGGATTTAATTCATTATAGATGAGAAGTACACATAAGTGATATGTGTGTTTGTGGGGGTTGAAAGTTGATTCTTGATTGATCTTGAAAAATTGTGTAAATTTAATTTGACTTGAATTCCATCTGAGAAGCAACTCTTTGTCCAGCCTTTTTTGAGACAAGATCTTGCTCTCTTGCCCAGACTGGAGTATAGTGGTGTAGTCACAGCTCACTGCAGCCTTGACCTGAGTTCAAGCTATCCTTCCACCTCAGCCTCCTGAGCAGCTGGGACCACAAGCACGTGCCACCATGCTCAGAAAATATTTGTTTTTCCAGAGGTGGGATCTCACTGTGTTGGCCAGGCTAGAACTTTTGGGCTCAAGTGATCCACCTACTTCGGCCTCTCACAGTGCTGGGATTACATGCGTGAGCCACTGCACCCAGGTCTCCAACTATTAAATGTGCCATTAGACACCATGTGCTAATGTAGACCTGTAATATTATGTGAGCTGTAAATAAAGTCTAGTGTCATGCCATTTAATTAATGAAGGATGGTTTCATCATTTTACAAGATAGAATGTCACCAAAACTGTCCCCGTTTCACGTGTGAGCCACACGTGGGGTCCTCATGCCACCTGCACTTCTACCCAACTGGCTACAAATTTGAGGAGCTCCCGTAACCCACCTCAGGTTCTGTAATTCACTGGAATGACTCACAGAACTCAAGAAAGTGCTTTATTTACTGTTATGGCTTTATTATAAAGGATGCAACTGAAGACCAGCCAGATGAAGAGACATGTAAGGCAAGATCTGGGAGGGTCCTGCATCCAGGGCTTCTGTGCCCTCTCCCTGTAGAATCAGGTTATCACTGTGTTCACCAGTCAGGAAGCTGCTCACTCAGTATGACAGTTTTTTGTTTGCTTTCAAACAGGGTCTTGCTCTGTTGCCCAGGCTGGAGTACAGTGCTGCAAAATGGCTCACTGCAGCCCTGAGCTCCTGGGCTCAAAGCGATCCTCCTGCCAAGTAGCAGGGACTAGAGGCACATGTTACCATGTCCAGCTAATTTAGTTATATTTTTCTAGAGATGGGGTCTCACTACATTGCTCAGGCTGATGTTGAATTTCTGGCTTCAAATGATCCTCCTGCCTTGGCCTCCCAAAGTGATAGGATTATAGGTGTGAGCCACCACACTTGGCCAGAGCCACCACTTGGCCATGCATAACTGCTTTTTTTTTTCTTTTTTTTTTTGGATGAAGTCTCACTCTGCTGGCGAGGCTGGGGTGCAATGGTGTGATCTTGGCTCACTGCAATCTCTGCCCTCAGGTTTAAGCAATTCTCCTACCTCAGCCTTCTTTGTAGCTGGGATTATAGGTGCACACCACCATGCCAGGCTAATTTTTGTATTTTTAGTAGAGGCAGGGTTTCACCATGTTAGCCAGGCTGGTCTGGAACTCCTGACCTCAAGTGATCCACCTGCCTTGACCTCCCAAAGTGTTGGGATTACAGGCGTGAGCCACCATGCTCAGCCAATGTAACATTTTTTAATTAGTGTTTTTATCTTGTGATAGAACTCACTCTCAACTGGGCACAGTGGCTCATGCCTGTAATCCCAGCACTTTGGGAGGCTGAGGTCGGTGGATCATTTAAGCCCAGGAGTTCAGGACTAGCCTGGGCAACATGGTGAACCCTGTCTCTACAAAAATACAAAAATTATCCGGGTGTGGTGGCATGTGGCATGTGACTATACTCCCAGCTACTTGGGGGTGCTGAGGCAGGAGGATTGCTTGAGCCTGGGAGGTTGGGGCTGCAGTGAGCCATGTTTGTGCTACTGCACTTCAGCCTGGGGAACAAAGAGGGTCCCTGTTTACAAACAAACAAACTGACTCACTCTCTAGCCCCTATCCTCTCCCTGGAGGTTGGGCTGCTTCAAGCCCCTACTGCCCCTACCATCTAATCTCACAATAGGTCCTTCTGGCGTGGCTAGCCCCTCCCTGTCCCATCCCATTTGTTCATGGTATATAATGTCTTTCATTTGTTGCTGAAATCAGTTTGCTAGTTTTTGTTTATTTTGTTAGAGCTAGGATCTCACTCTGTCACCCAGGCTGGAGTGAGAGGCACTGGAGGGGCACTATATATCATAGTTTGCTAGTATATTGTTGAAAGTTTTTTTCTTGTGATATCTTTTAAATAGTTTTGTTGCCCGGGCATGGTAGTTCACTCCTGTAATCCCAACACTGGGAGGCAAAGGCAGGCGGATCACCTGAGGTCAAGAGTTGCAGACCAGCCTGGCCAACATGCCAACATGGTGAAACCCCGCCTCTGCTCAAAATACAAAATTAGCCAGGTGTGGTGGTGTGTGCCTGTAATCACAGCTACTTGGGAGGCTGAGGCAAGAGAATTGCTTGAAACCAGAAGGCAGAGATGACAGTGAGCGGAGATCGTGCCATTGCACTCCAGCCTGGGCAATAAAAGTGAAACTCTGTGTCAAAATAAATTAATTAATTGATTAATTAATTAAATGGTTTTGGTATTAGGGTAAATGAAAAATTGTTTCTTCTATCCACAGAATACTCTGACACCAAATTTGTGGTTTTTCCACACCAAGCAACTTTCCAGTTCTCTGCTCACACCAACTGGGTGTATTACAATTTAATTTGATTTTGACACTTACTACCTAGAGTTACCACAGTCTCACCAATTAGAGACTCAGACCCACAAGATGACCTTCCCACTTCAGACATCAGTTGCAAGTATTAGGTGCCAAGGGTCCCCACACTTCTGCCTGACTTGAGTACAAATTGGAGGTTCTCACAACTTCCTTCTTATGTTCAATAACCTGCTATATTGACTCACAAAACTCAGGGAAACACTTATGTTTGTGGGTTTATTATAAAGGATACAAACAAACAGCCAGATGAAGAGGTACACAGGGCAAGCAAGGTCTAGAAGAGTCCCATGTGCAGTGCTTCTCTCCCCTAGCACATGAATGCATTCACCAACTCAGAAGCTGTCTAAACCCTAGTTTAGGGTTTTTGTTTGTTTGTTTATGGGGTCCCTCTGTATTTCCCAGGCTGTTCTTGCATTCCTGAGCTCAAGTGATCCTCCTGTCTCAGCCTCCCAAAGTGCTGGGATTACAGGCGTGAGCTACCATGCCCAGCCAGTTTAGGGATTTTTTTTTTTTTAACAAAGGTTTCATTATGTAGGCATGATTAATTGTTAACTCAATCTCCAGACTCTCTTTGCTCCCTGGAGGATGTGGATGTGGATGGGGCTAAAAGTTTCGGAGTCTAGTCCTGTAGTCATGGCTTGGTCTTTCTAGTGACCAGCTCTCATTCTGAAGATTCCAGGAGCCCACCAAGAGTTGCCTCATTAGAACAAAAGATGCTTCTGTCACCTGGGAAATTCCAAGGGATTTAAGACTCCTGTAACCCCATTGCACAGGAAATTGCGAGGAATTTAGGAGCTCCGTGTCAGCAACCAGGTCCAGAGAGCACATATTAGAAGAAAAGATGCTGCTAGCACCTTACACTCAGGAAGTTACAAGGATTTTAGCTTTGTGTCAGGAACTATGGAGCAGAGACTAAATATGTATTTCTTCTTTTCTTTTATTTTTTTGAGACAGAGTTTTGCTTTGTTTTGCCCAGGCTGGAGTACAGTGGCAAGATCTCAGCTCATTGCAGCCTCTACCTCCTGGGTTCAAATGATTCTCCTGTCTCAGCCTCCCGAGTAGCTGGCACTACAGGCATGTGCCACCACACCCAGCTAATTTTGTAGTTTTAGTACAGACGAGGTTTTACCAGGTTGGTCAGGCTGATCTCAAACTCCTGACCTCAGGTGATCCAGCCGCCGTGGTCTCCCAAAGTGCTGGGATTACAGGCGTGAGCCATTGCGCCCCGCCCCAAATAATGTATTTCTTCTTATACCATACAAGGTAATCCTGGCCTCATAAAATGAATTGGGAAGTGTGGAACGTGTTCTGTCCTCTTCTGTGTTTTGGAGGCGTTTCAGAAGGACTGGAATTAACTCTTTTGTTTTTTTTTTTTGAGAGAGAGAAGGTTTTGCTCTGTTACCCAGGTTGGAGTGTGATGGTGCAATTGTGGCTTGTTGCCACCTTGATATAGTGGGCTCAAGCAGTCCTCTTGCCTCAGCTTCACACCCAGCTAATTGAAGAGACAGAGTCTCACCACAGCTCAAGCTGGAGTGCAGTGGTGCAGTCATACCTCACTTCAGCCTTGAAGTCTTGAGTTCAGGCCATCTTCCCATCATAGCCTCTCGTGTAGCTAAGAGTACAGGTGTTTGCCACCATGCCTTACCAGTTTTGAGTTTTTTTTTTTTTTCTAAGTAGAATATCCAGCTTAGAGTTTTTTGTTGAGATGGAGTCTTGCTTTGTTGTCCAGGCTGGTCTTATATGCCTGACCTCAAGTGATCCACCGTCCTCCTTCTAAAGTGCTGGTATGACAGGCATGTGCCACCACACCCAACTGGTGTTTATTCTTTTATAAATGTTTGGTAGAATTTACCAGTGAAGCCATCTAGTACTGGGCTTTCCTTGTGGGAAATACTTCTTTTCTTTTCTGTTTTTTTTTTCTTTTTCTGATAAGAAAGCTTTGTTGTTACCTGATCTTTCTGTTTTTTTTCTTTTTGGAGACAGGTTCTGGTTTTGTTGCCCAGGCTGGAGTGCAGTGGTGTGATCTCAGCTCACCGAAACCTCCACCTTCTGGGTTCAAGTGATTCTCCTGCCTCAGCCTCCCGCATATGTGGGATTACAGGTGTGTGCCACCATGCCTGGCTAAATTCTATATTTTTAGTAGAGGTGGGATTTCACCGTGTTGGTCAGACTGGTCTCCAGCTCCTGACTTCAAATGATCTACCTGCCTTGGCCTCCCAAAGTGCTGGGATAACAGGTATGAGCCACTACGCCCGACCATGGCCAAATTTTTCTTTTCTTTTTTTTTTTTAAAAGAGAATGGAGACTTGCCACGTCACCCAGGCTGGAGTGCAGTGGCTATTCACAGGAGCAATCATAGGGCACTGTTATTATATTGGAGTCTGTGTCTCTGTTTAGATCTAGTAATACTTTATGAATTTGTGTGCTCCATTGTTGAGTGCAGATATATTTAGAACTGTTAATGTCCTTTTGCTGGATTCATCCCTTTATCATTGTATAATAACCGTCATTTTTTTTATTACCTTTTTTGACTTAAAGTTGGTTTTATCTGATACAGGTATAGGTACTCCTGAGAGCTTGTTTGGAGATTCTAGCAGGGGAGTGCAGCTTCTAATATACCCTTGACGGAAGACCAGTCCTCTTCTGTTGGAGATGATTGTCCTTTTCGACCAAGTGTGAGCTTTGGGAGGGACACGCATGAATCAGTGAGAGAGGAAGTGGACACCTGCCTAGCCAGCCAGATCAACTGAATCAATCCTGGTGATCAATGGAGTGACAGATGTTGCAGCCACATCACCCTCACATCCGTATCTGATAGCTATTCCTGCTCACTTTTTGTTTTCATCTGTGTGGAATATCTTTCCACCCCTTTTCTTTTAGTCTGTATGTGCCTTTACAGGTAAAGTGTGTTTTTTCTAGGCATCATATAATTGGATCATATTTCTTTTTTTTCTTTTTTTTGAGGCAAGATTTCTCCTGTCGCCCAGGCTGGAGTGCAGTGGCATGATCATGACTCACTGCAGCCTTAAATTCCTGGACTTAAGCAATCTTCTGCCTTAGCCTCCTGAGAAGCTGGGACTACAAGTGCAGGCCACCACACCTTGCTAACTTAATTTTTTTTTCTTTTTTAGAGATCAGGACTTGCTATGTAGATCAGGCTGGTTTCAAACTCCTGACCTAAAGTGATCCTCTTGCCTCGGCCTCTTAAAGTGCTGGGATTACAGGTGTGAGCCACCACACCTGGCCAGACCATGTTTCTTTATCCATTCAGCCAGTTTGTATCTTTCAAGTAGAGACAAATTCATTTATATTCAAAGTTATTCTTGATATGTGATGTTTTGTTCCTGTTACGTTGTTGTTTTCTGATTGTTTTATATGTTCTTTGTTCTTTTCTTTTTCTTGTTTATCTTTGTGATTTACAGGCTTTATGTAGCAGTAACTTTGAGTCCTTTCTCTTCCTCATCTGTATGTTTGCTTTACCCTTGAATTTTATACTTTTGTGTGTTTTCATAATGGTAAATGTCATCCTTTCACTTCCAAGTTTAGTACTCCTTTGAGCATTTCTTGTAGGTCTGGTCTAATAATAATGAATTCCCTTTAATGGTGATGAATTCTTTTAACTTTTGCTTGTCAGAGAAAGATTTTTCTCATGACAGGAAATTTTGGTAGGTATGGTATCTTGGTTGGCAGTTTTTTTCTTTAATCTTTGACTATGTCATTCTATTCTCTGCTGGCTGGTAAAGTTTCTGCTGAGAAATCTGCTGTTAGTCTGATGGGGGTTTCTTTTTCTTTTTCTTTTTTGAGACAGAGTTTCTGCCCAGGCTGCAGTGTAATGGTGCAATCAGCTCACCGCAGCCTCCACCTCCTGGGTTCAAATGACTCAGCCTCCTGATTAGCTAGGGTTACAGGCACCCACCACCACACCCAGCTAATTTTTGTATTTTTAGTAGGGATGGGATTTCACCATGTTGGCCAGGCTGGTCTTGAACTCCTGACCTCATGATCTGCCTGCCTCGGCCTTTCAAAGTGCTGGGATTACAGGCATGAGCCACTGCGCCTGGCCAGGGGGGTTTCTTAATAGGTGACTACACATTTTTCACTTACTTGGTGGTTTGAGTGTTCTCTCTTTGTCTTTGACTATAGACAGTTTGACTATAATGTGCTGTGGAGAAGACCCTTATTTTGCATTGTGTCTGTTTGGGGATCTCTGCGCCATCTTTATCTGGTTGTTATATCCCTTGCTAGACTTGGGAAATGATATAGTTTGGATATTTGTCCTTGCTCAAATCTCATGTTGAAATGTACTACCCAGTGTTGGAGGTGGGCCCTGGTAGGAGGTGTTTGGATCATGGAAGCAGATCCCTCATGAATGGCTTGGGCCATCCCCTGAGTGATAAGTGAACTCTTGCTGAGTCCACATGAGATCTTGTCATTTAAAGATGTGTGCCACCTCCTCCCCAATTCTGTCTGTCTCAGTTGCTCCTGCTTTTAACATGTGACATTTCTGCTCCCCCTTCACCTTCTGCCATGATTATACCCTTCCTGAGGTCTCCCTTGAAGTCCAGCAGATACTAACACTATGCTTCCTATAAAGCCTACAGAAACATGAGCCAATTAAACCTTTTTTCTTTATAAATTACTCAAGCCCAGGTATTTTTTGTTTTGTTTTGAGACAGAGTTTTGCTCTTGTTGCCCAGGCTGGAATGCAATGGAGCGATCTCGGCTCACTGCAACCTCTGCTTCCTGATTCAAGTGATTCTCCTGCCTCAGCCTCCTGAGTAGCTGGGATTACAGGCATGCACGACCACTCCTAGCTAATTTTGTAATTTTAGTAGAGACAGGGATTTCTCCATGTTGATCAGGCTGGTCTCAAACTCCCAACCTCAGATGATCCACGCACCTCGTCCTCCCATAGTGTTGGGATTACAGGTGTGAGCCACTGCCCTGGACAGATATTTCTTTATACCAATGCAAGAACTGCCTCATACAGGAAGTCTTCATCTGTTACTTCACTAAATAGGTGAAGTAACATTGTCTCTCTGCTTTCTGGGATACCAAATACCAAATACTTGGTTGTTTTTATTGTCCCATATGTCACAAAGGGTTTGTTCTTTTTTATTTTTCTTTGTCTGACTGGGTTATCTCTTTTTTTTCTTTCTTCTTTTTTTTTTCCCCACAATCAAGTATGCCAGGGAGGATAACTGGGTTATTTCAAAAGACTATCAAAGATCTGAGATTCTTTCTTTTGCTTGATCTAATCCATTGTTGAGTCTTTCTGTATTTCATTCAATGAGTTATTCAGTTCCAGAATTTCTTTTTGGTTCTTTTTTATATCTTTCTCTTTGGTAAATTTCTCATTCACAACCTGAATTATTTTTATGATTTCTTTGTTTTTTGTTTTTTAGTATTCTCTTATATTTCACTAAGCTTCTTGAAGATCAATATTTTGAATTTTAGGGGGAGATTTTGTAAATTTGTTTTTGATTGAGATCTCTAGCTAGAGTGTTATTGTGTTTCTTTGGAGGTATCAAATGATATCTGCACATCTGGTATAATTGTTGCTTCTTCCAATTTGAATTTGCTTGGAGGACTTTTTCTTGAAAAGGTATGTATATTGTTGGTTGGATAGGATACTTTTTGATTCTGGGTATATGTACTAATGTAATCTCTGTATGATTTATTTGGTTCTAAACATCAGGGGTACCTGTTTTGTTCTTGACAGCTTAGGGTATGGTTATTAGTAGAGGCTGTGATGAAGTTTTGCTGGGGCTGGGTTGCTAGCTGGGCTAGTCTTCTGTACACAGTGGTGGGATTTATGGGCTGACTGTACCTGTCTTTGGTCCCAGGGTGACATACACCGGCATCATTGTTAGCCAGGTGCAGACAGGCCGATTCTTGGGCCTCTAGCTGACCTATTCAGATGCCAGTACTGGGAGAGCAGGGGTAGGTTCTTGGACTCTGATACGGTTTGGCTGTGTCCCCACCCAAATCTCATCTTGAATTTGCATGTGTTGTGGGAGGGATCCGGTGGGAGGTAATGGAATCATGAGGGCAGGTCTTTCCTGTGCTGTCCTTGGGATAGTAAGTCTCATGTGATCTGATGGTTATTATAAGGAGGAGTTTTCCTGAACAACCTCTCTTTGCCTTCCACCATCCACATAATATGTGACTTGCTCCTCCTTGCATTCTGCTATGATTGTGAAGCCTCCCCAGCCATGTGGAACTGCAAGTGCAGTCAACTTCATTCTTTTATAAATTGCTGAGTCTTGGGTATGTTTTTATCAGCAGTGTGAAAACGGAGTAATACAATAACTTAGTACCAGTAGAGTGGGGCGTTGCTGAAAAGATGCCTGAAAATGTGGAAGTGACTTTGGAACTGGATAACTGGCAGAGGTTAGAACAGTTTGGAAAGCTCAGAAGAAGACAGGAAAATATAGGAAAGTTTAGAACTTCCTAGAGACTTGTTGAATGGCTTTGACCTAAAGCCTGATAACAATATGGACAATAAGGTCCAGGGTGACTCTTGTTGTGTTTTAGCAAAGAGACTGGCAACATTTTCCCCTGTCCTAGAGATTTGTGGAACTTTGAACTTGAGAGAGATGATTTAGGGTATCTGGTGGAAGAAATTTCTAAGCAACAAAGCATTCAAGAGGTGACTTGGGTGCTGTTAAAGGCATTAAGTTTTATAAGGGAAGCAGAGCATAAAAGTTTGGAAAGTATGCAGCCTGACAATATCATAGAAAAGAAAAACCCATTTTCTGAGGAGAAATTGAAGCTGGCTGCAGAAATTTGCATAAGTAATGAGGGGCCAAATGTTAATCCCCAAGATAATGGGGAAAATGTCTCCAGGGCCTGTCAGAGATCTTCACGATAGCCCCTCCCACCACAGGCCCGGAGGTCTGGAGAAAATGGTTTTGTAGACCAGGCCCAGAGTCCCCGTGCTGTGTGCAGGCTAGCGACTTGGTGCCCTGTGTCCCATATACTCCAGCCATAACTAAAAGCAGCCAAGGTACAGCTTGGGCTGCTGCTTCACAGGGTGGAAGCCTCAACCCTTGGCAGCTTCCACGTGGTGGTGAGCCTGCAGGTACACAGAAGTCAAGAATTGAGGTTTGGGAACCTCCACCTAGATTTTATAAAAGATGTACGGAAATGCCTGGATACCCAGGCAAAAGTTTGCTACAGTGGCAAGGCCCTCATGGAGTGGGTGCAGAAGGGAAATGTGGGGTTGTGCCCCCACACAGAGTCACTACTTGGGGCACTGCCTAGTGGAGCTATGAGAAAAAGGCTACTGTCCTTCAGATCCCAGAATGGTAGATCCACTGACAGCTTGCACCATGTGCCTAGAAAAGCCACAGACACTCAATGCTAGCCCATGAAAGTGGCCCATGTACCCTGCAAAGCCACAGGGACACAGCTACGCCAGACCATGGGAACCCACCTCTTGCATCAGCGTGACCTGGATGTAAGACATGGAATCGGGAGAGAGATCCAAGATGGCCACGTAGCAGCAGCTCAGGATTGTAGCTCCCAGTGAAAGTGCAGAGACTGAGTGGATGCCGCAATTGCAGACAAATTTCTGATGCCCACAAACTGGGAGATTCCCGGTGAAGGAGCCACACGGGTCGCCAGCATGACTCTTTTGGCCGGCGTGGCTGTTTTGCCTGTGCTCCGGCGCGGCGCTTCTCAGTGCGGAGTATACGGGACTGGGTGCCCTTTTAGTCTGGCTCTGCTGGTCCCATCCCCACAAGGAGAAGAGCAATTGGAAGCGCTGAGGACTGAGAGCAAGCACAGCTGAACCCGGGAAGCACAGCAAGCACAGCTGAA
>CAUYQU010009749.1:0-69880 GCA_963574635.1 Cheracebus regulus | reverse complement strand
CCGTGTGGCTCCTCTGCCGGGAATCTCCCGGTCTGTGGGCAACAAAAATTCGTCAGAAAGTGCGGCGTCCACTCGTTCTCTGCACTTTCACTGGGAGCTACATTCCTGAGCTGTTGCTAATCGGCCATCTTGGATCTCTCTCTCCATATCATGATTTATACTGGTCAGATATATTTCTTTTCTTTTTCTTTCTTTCTTTTTTTCTTTCTTTTTTTTTTTGAGACAGAGTCTCTGTCACCAGGCTGGAATGCAGTGGCATGATCTCAGCTCACTGCAATGTACGTTTCCCAGCCTCAAGCAATTCTCCTGCCTCAGCCACCCAAGTAGCTGGGACTACAGGCATGCACTACCATGCCCAGCTAATTTTTGTATTTGTAGTAGAGACGGGGTTTCACCATGTTGGCCAGGATGGTTTCGATCTCCTGACCTTGTGATCTGCCCACGTCAGCCTCCCAAAGTGCTGAGATTACAGGCATGAGCCACCATGCCTGGCCTAGATATATTTCTTTATAAACCATACTTCTAGAAATAAAAGAAGTGTAAGCAGAAATGCATTGATCCACTGAGGACATTATAATATAATGGCAACCATTTAAAGATACTGAAAATTAAAGCTGGCTGTTGACCAGCATGGCATAATGAGTGATACATTATATTATATGATATATTATATGATATATGATACATGCTCCAATTATTTAACAAATCAACTCAGGCAAAACAACCTGGTAAGCCCCATAGGCTCTGCCACCGACTCCCTCATTCCTACGTATGTGTAATTTCTATGAAACAATTAGAGAAATTCCAATTTCTAAATCATAGTCTTCTTTCTACCCTAGGTGAAAGTGCAGAATACCCCACAGGGCCATAGAAAGACACTGTATTCTTTTCTAGTACTCTAACCATAGCTTCGGGACACTGAATAATAAGCACTATTATTTATTTATTTTTACAATGGCTGTGGGGAGAGTGTTCATAAAATGTTTTGAGCTCCTCAAATAAAATACATGATATACTCTTTTCAGGTGAGATTTTCAAATAGATTACAAAATAATAATTTTTTTTCTAAAAATGAGGAGAGACAAAGATTAAAAAAACACAAAAAGTGAGGAGAAATGAAAGAATTCTATTTGACTTGCAGAATTTGCATTTGAATTATCTATAGTTACCAAG
The DNA here is from genome assembly GCA_963574635.1 of Cheracebus regulus. NCBI lineage: Eukaryota > Metazoa > Chordata > Mammalia > Primates > Pitheciidae > Cheracebus > Cheracebus regulus. The sequence goes on along the minus strand of CAUYQU010009749.1, from coordinate 68,707 downwards.
ATGGCTATGTCCAGTTACACCTGCCTGATGGTGGCTTATAATTGCAAATGCTTAAAGGTAAACAGATCATAGGTTCTGGATGAGGCAAGCACAGGCTCTAAAAGTCACATCACACACCCACCTGCTCATCCTGGCATTGGGCTCTGACCCTTGAATGTTTCCCGTCTGACTCCATTTGTACCTCCGTTGCTGCTTCCCTGATTCATTTCAGTTTCAGTCTCATGTTGGCTATTTCCTCACTTCTAGTTGGTGCCCTCTATAGTTTTTGGCAAAAGCATGAACTCTGAAGGCAGGTTGCCTGAGTTTAATTCCTGTTCTACTGCTTGTTCTCTGAGTCTCAGTTTTTTTCTCCCTAAAACAGGAATAGAACCCATCTCAGAAGGTTGTTGTCAAGATTCGCTGAGATAAGCATAATTTCTGGCAAATATTCATGCTCAATACGTGTCAGTTGTCGTTATTATTACTATTATTTTTTAGGTGTTTTTGCTTTTAGCTCAACCTTATGTTAATTTGGCTCTGTGACCTGGTGCTGCTCTCTTCAGCTTAATCCTGTGGCACAATTGTCCTGTCTTATCTTTCTTCAATCTGAGTGTACCCTCTGCTTCTCTCCCTCAGTTCTGCCCTGAGAAACAGAGGGTTCCTGGGGGTTAGAAGAGCTGCTTCAATATCATTACTCTTCAATCTCAGACAATAGGAAACACCCTTCAGATCTTACCAGGTAAGAGATCAGGTTAGCAGTGGAACTGACCTGTTGGTTTTGTCATCTGAATAAACACTATAGATCACCTCCTGAATGATTCGGCTTTAGAAATCCATATTCATCATTGGTGGGACTCGCTTGGCTACCGCTCTATTCATCACTCTTTGATTAATTGAAGGTATGCCTGCAGAATTCATTATTCTAATGCCAGCAATGTGGATATTCCAGTTCTTTTGTTTCCAGCCAAGTTTTAGGTTGACTGTGACTTGTTTTAATTTTGTATGTCATCTTTTAGGGGACTCTCATTCAGTCATTAGCTGGAAATATTTACTGTCACCCAAAAGCTAAATGTTTTTGTTGTCCTGTACATCAGAGGTCAGCCCCGTGGAGCCTCAAAGAGGAGAGCAACAAAACTAAGAGAATTTACTTCCTGTTCATACACAGCAGCTGGATGGAGAACTTCTTCCTTTGTAAGACTTTGTAGGACGCATTTTGCTTCTCTGAAGGATTGGTAAAGAAAAAGTAGAGTTAAATAATCAAGAAAATAGCACACTATGAACCAAAAAGCTTAAAATGGGTTTTTTACCTATGGAATAAGGCATAGAAAAGCAGCTCTGTTTTTAGATGGATCAATCTTAGCCCATCCTTTAATAACAAATGAATGAGGCATCTAACCCTCCATTTACTTTGAATTCCTGTGCTGCATCACTGTAACCAGTGGTATGTTTTTTTGTCCCGCAAATGAGCTGAAGTCAGGGCCTTACTTTAATATGAAATATACTGAGTTTGTTGGGTTCTATTACTGCCTCATCCTGCTAAAAAGTCTTTTCATGTTCAAATTCCACTGTGTTTTCAAAGTCAGGTTTTTTTCTTTCATAAGGAAAAGGGTCCCCTGTGGAAGTTTATGAAAGCTGACACATTTTCTTGTAAAATAGCCTTCTGAGACCATATGGTTTATCAGTAAGCACATATTTTTAGAACTTTTAAAATGAGTATTATGAAATTAATGTGAGATGTTTTTAGAAAAGTGAATGCTATTGACTCAGTAGGGCAGGATGCCTGTCTGCTTTGAGGTTGCTACTCTTTATAATTCCCTGTGAAATGCATTTTCAGATAATTAAAAAAGGTATTTGGTCTGTGGAGCAAAAAGACTTATCAAAAGAGGTTATATAACACATGCATGGCAGTTACTTGTCAAAGTTAAATATACCCATTTCTTTCCCCCCAAAGCCATTAGATCTATTACCACCTAATTGCTTGGAAAATTCATTTTCTTTTTCTCAAATCACAGCCTTAATTGAGGTCTGAAAGCTCACCAAGGGCCTCTTAAATCAGCAAACCTAACTTAAAAAAAAAATTCTCCTATAATTTAACTTTGTGGCCGGGCCTATATTTTTTTTCTTTGAGACAGTTATGGCAGTCAGTACTAGTAGAAAAACCTCTTACTTTGAGAAATCAGAGAACTGGGGAGCATGTCTTACTGCTTCTGATAATGCACACTGGGGCCAAGAGTTCACAGCAAAGTGAATAGATATTAATGCAAACGTATTATTTAATCATGCTGAAATCAAAAGATTTAAAACCAACGTATGTGGGTGTTTTATCCTAAATGGTAGGACTGGAAACACAAATCTATTCTACAGTCTGGCTGTGGAAATCTGCCCTCCATGTGGCCATCTGCAGGAGCACCATATGTGTAGTGCCAACTTTATTCCTTCTTACACAAACCCTAAAGTTTGCATAACAAGAAATTATATTCAACTTTGGTTTATGACATGTCAAGGTGCTTTCAAGCATAAACAGTGACTAGAATATCTAAAATGATGTTTGAAATCAGGATTAATTTTAATTATATAAGAGAAATGAAAATAAATGTGATTTAAACAAATGAACATAGATGCAACCATTCAGGTCGGGGTTGCTATTTCAAGGTGTCACCTTGGGAAGCTACGAACTAATATGAAAAATTCTACCATTTCTCAAAATGTTTTGGAAACCCCTCTTTTGGAATTGCCTCAGAGTTAGTTTTTCATCTGCATCTCCTTGTCACTTTAGAATTACATTTTTGTTACAGATGGCGTTGCCTTGTTGGGGCACTTTATTTACCAAGCTTGACTTGCAGTGAATTTTTGTGTTTAGAAACTTACAAGGATATGGTATAAGCAATTTCAAGTATTTTGTGCGACATCATCTTCTCTGGATTGACTATGTGCCTCTTCTCCCATCCTGGGATAACTTAGATTTAAAATGGAAAAGGAGTAAAGTGGATGACTTGTATGCATTAGTTTCATTTAATCTTCACAAAGCCCTATAAAGCAGGTATTATTCATGTTGTTCAGATGAGGAAACAGACTCAAATATTTAAGTAATTTAAGATCTCTTTGAACTAGTGTAGACTTGGGAATTATCTGGCACTAAATTTTGATTTTTTCATCTATACCCAGTCATCTCCATCTAAAGTGACAACATCATTTTGGCATTACAAGTCTTGTTGTGCTTGTGAAAATTTACATTACTTTTTAATTATGTTGACTGTGTACATACCTATGTAAGCTTGGACCAGTACATCAGAGATATATTTAACATTCTGTTATTGATTATGTAGTTGTGAGAGCTGAGGATAGGTGAACAAATGCCATTTGTTTGTGTACAGCAGGCACCTTGATTGGAAAGCCAAATAATATTGGGCACTGTTGACAGTGATAACATTTTACCTCCTAGTGTTGTAAAAATTTGCCTCATTAAACAAGATTAAGCAAATGAGCCAATAAGAAGAAAGCCCCATTTCTGCTTCTTGTAAGCAGACCTTAAGAGTAAATAAATGAATGAGATGTGAGCCTGTGATTCTAATGTAAAAACTTTGGGAGAGACGGACCAGAGATGATTTGGGCCTCTGCTTAGGATGATCTGTTTGAAGACAAAAGAGCCCATAAGCTAGGTGCTTGGTTTAGGAAGTACGTATGCATCCTGCTTGCTCAGATGACATGATTCTGAAAAGAAACAGAAATTGGAGACGTGTAATAATCTAGTTATGGTTCAAAAGAGGGTACCATCTTTCCATGTATCATGAACTACATCTTCAACAAAAGTTTACATAGAAATATTGGTTACTATGTGCTAGGTAGAGTTACCAACATGCCCTTCTTTGCCTGGGATCTTCCTAGTTTCAGCACCGAAAGTCCTGCATCCTGGAAGTGCTTAAGTCCGATGCCAGGTTCTGTTTTAATGCTTTATGTTTGGTAACACATTTAATCTTTGCAACAACCCTGTGAGGTAGGTACTATTATTACACCTATTTTGCAGATGAGGAAATGTTTGCATGAAGAGGTTACAAAACTTGTCCAGGGTTCCATAGCTAGCCCATAACAGAGTCAGGATTTGAAGTCAGGTAGTTTGGTTCAGTGTTGGGCTGTTCTTAGAAGACTGTCTCTAGGAGGACTGCCCTAAGAGTGTCATGCTTTGTACTAAAGAGAGAAAGAGGGATTGTGGAGTATAGAATGGTGGCTTAAAACATAGCCTTATTCTCATGGTGGATACATGAGATATAAGGCAAGAAAACAGGCAATCACTAGGTTTGGAAAGGAAGAGAAGCTCTTGTCAAAAAGTAGAGTGAACTATTTGAGTATGTCAGAAGGGTAATAAGCCAACTTGATTAGTCAAAGATGACATGAAACAATATGTAATGGACCCAGCCTGTTGCTTGATATGTAGGGACTGGTCAATAAACAGAATTGTGTCATTAGGCTTCAATTCTGGCAGCTGTAGGAGAATTGACAGTGATGACAGTGGCTGCATAAAAGTGGAAATGATTGTTAAGGAAGGATATGAGTCAATTGGAACTTCCAGGGAAGCAGAGGACAGGATGGGGAAATCTGGATAGAATCAGTTGCATTGTGATAATCCCCAAGGCCACAGTATTGTTGATCTGCAAGTCTATGTGGTCCATGGAAGCCTGGGTTAAATGAACACATACCACTGAGGATATCTTGGTGGGAGATTCTTAGGTATATTCATGATAGGATGCTGATATGTTAATACTATCATCACCACTACAACAACCCAACAAACAGACATAAATCAAAATAAAAACATGAAATTTTGAATGATTTTTCTGGAGAGCATGAATTATGCTGTGTTGTTATTATGTCTAGGGATTAGCAGATTTCAGAGCTCTTCCCTGATGTGGAAAACAGTAGTACTGTCATTCACTATAAATCTGATCAATAAGCCAGTAATATGATTAATTCCTGTAATGCTCAGGATAGTCTTGGATTTGGCATTGAAAATCCCTTAGGAAACCTCTTAGTCTTGAGCAAACTGGCTGCTCTGCCAGCAGGCTAGCTCTGGAGCTGCTAAACCCCAACTCAACAGCTTGCTCTGAGCTATGTGAGCTTGGGAAAATTACTTTATTTCTTTTTAGTCTTAGTTTACTCATCTGTAAAGTGGTCATGATAAGAGTATCTACTATAGAGTTGTTGTGAATCTTAAATAGCACTTGTCTGCCCTTATTGCAGTCCATTGCACATAAGTGCTGAATACATTTTAGCTATCATTAGGAAGTACAAAAATTACGTAATAGAGAGGGATTTGTCTGCATTGCTTTGCTTTGTCCATACCTCTCTAGTGCGTTAAGTAGTCAGTTTATCTGTTCACCAAGTCTTTCCGGCTTTTTGTTTTGGTACACAGTAAGATTCATGTTAGGCATGACCATGTGACTTGTTTTGGTTAATGAAATAGGAGAAGTGAGGTGTGGTATATCTCAGCAGAAGCTTAAAAAATGTTCATGTGGCACACTACACTCTCTTTCCCAGGAATGTCCCAGATAATGGCTGCTCTGTTATCTGGGTCATTCCTGGGAAATGGGTCCTGAACTAAGGATGAAGAAACAAAGCTCTCAGTTGAACTGTAACAGATATGATGCATTACTGAGAAGGAACTTGTTGCTTTAAGCCACTGAGGAATTTTGGATTTGTTTGTTATCACAGCATAAGCTCACCTTTATGCCAAGGATGGTCCCTGAGCAATGCCATTCATGGAGAATTGTCGTCAGGCTGAAGCCAACTGACTTAACCCAGTTACTTTCCAATTGACTGTAAACTGAAGTTTATTTTTGGCTTTTCAGGTTTTCCATTTTGTTAAACAAAGAACAAAATCCCTCTGTGCTGACTTGCGATGGCAGTGATGTTGATCTGTGGTACACTGTGCTGTGCTCTCTGCGGCCTTGCATTTATTTGCTGCTGATGTGTAATGCCTTCAGTTGGACAGTCATTTACAATCCTGGCTGTATATTGGACTCTTCTGGGGAGTTTCTAAAATATATCCATATCCAGGCTGTACCCTACATGCTGACTGTTCGGCAGGAGGTTCCCAGGTGATTCCAATGTACAGTAGGGGTTTCAGCCTCGATCAGATCATTAACTTGTTGGTGAGGAACTATGACCTGAAATTGCTGGATATCTTCTTTATGCCTATTGTAAGCAGGAGGCCAGGACACAGAGGGCCATGGGGCATCATGGAGAAGAAACATGACATGACTTAGTGGAGGGCAGTGGACCATTGTCCCACACTTCTAAGTGGTATTTGCCAATTCAGGAACAAGCATTCAGTGGCCGCTGATGTGATCTTTCCAGAAGGGTAATTCAGGGCTGCAGGTGCCCAAGAAATTGTTGTGGAATTTAGTGTTTCAAATGTCCACATCATTACTAAGATGTGGTCGCCTTAAGAAAGAAGAAATACTCTGTAGGCAAACTAAGGGAAGTTCTTCCCTTTTGTAAAAGGGTGCTGCTGGCCCACAAGCACTGTGGACTCAGCTCATTTTGGGAGGTGACATCTTATCTGCCACTGTTTCTTTGGTGTCACTTGTAGCTGACCTTGACTCTCTTACTGTGGGATCAACTGTTCATTACCTTTTTGATACTGCCTTCCTTCAGTTGATGTGCATACCCTTGTACTGACTCTAGGATTTCATTTCTGTCTCTGTCCTCATTTGTGCAAAGGAAAGCCCCTTTGTGGTTTGGCTCTTCTGACTCTGAATCCTGGTGGTCACATGGAGCCAGCGTTTGCTGAGTCTGGGGAGCACTGTCCAGGCTCTTCTCTGTGTTGCTTTGCTAACCTGGAATATTTCTATTTTCAATTCAGCCTGCCAGCTCCTGCCCACCCAGGTACAGTGGAGGCTGAATAAAGGCAAGATCACCCGCTTTTCACAGCTTCGGTTGGCCTCCTTGTCCTTTGATCCCGCATATTTTTCTAAGCTAATTAACCAGAGCTCTTTTATGTATAAACACACAACACATATAAATACACAGACAGAAGATTCAGAGCTTGTAAAATTCTTCATTTGCCAGTTTCTTAATTGGATTACTGACTTCAGGGTGGAGTCCTTGGGGTAATAGAGCCAGGAAAACATGCATTTCTGGGGTGAAATAAGCAGCAAATAAGCAGCTGAAGGGAAAGACAAATCCCCAAAATTTAGGGTGCCATTTTATCCTGGGTCCTGGCTCCCCAAAATGAGGGAAATACTATGGGAGAAGACAGTGCAGTGATTCTACTCTGCATTTCATTGCAAGGCAACCCAAAGCTAGTCAGCCCATTTTGTAATCAGTCCTTCTCTCATGGGAGTCTCAACTCCCAATGAGAGGGTGGGGACGTTTCCTTATGTTTCAGGTAGCCAAGAGCATGCTTCTCTGGTCCAATTGTGCAAAGAGTCAAGTATCTCTCCATAATAACTATTAGCCATCCCTTAAAGTATATTTCCTACCTAGTTATTACACACCAAAACTCTCTCATAATGCAAAACAATTTCTGATACCCCCAAACTCAAAAGCATAAGATAACACAATGCAGAACTGAATAGGGGCTTTGATTTTGAGAGGGATCTATCCGCTTTTAATTCCTGGGGTTTCATGAGGAAAACAGAGGGTTTTTTTTTCTCCCAAAATGGGGTCTTTGGCACCTCCTCTGTTTTTCCCAATGAGTCCTAGGCTACCAGAATTATCTTAGGGCCTCTCATGTGCATGAAGTGTGGCGATACAAAAAAAAAAAAAAAAAAAAAAAAAAAGGAGAAAAGTAATTCAATGACTGAGAGGAAAAAACCTTTTTCCAAAAAAACAAGTTCCAAGAAAGGAAAAGTAGAAAGACTTTTAAATTACACCTATAGCTTGTTTATCCACTTTTAATTAAGCTGACTTTTAACCATAGTGCTCTTTAAAATAGAAATCCAGCCAGGCGCAGTGGCTCATGCCTGTAATCCCAGCACTTTGGGAGGCCAAGGTGGGCAGATCATGAGGTCAAGAGATTGAGACCATCCTGGCCAATATGGTGAAACCCCATCTCTACTAAAAATACAAAAATTAGTTGGGCATGGTGGCATGCACCTATAGTCCCAGCTACTTGGGAGGCTGAGGCAGGAGAATTGCTTGAACCAGGGAGTTGGAGGTTGCAGTGAGCCAAGATCACACTAGCCTGGCGACAGAATGAGATTCCGTCTCAAAAAAAAATCCTTTCAGATGTCTTATTACCTGACTTTAGCCATGTCAAGTGGCCAATATTTTTAGCTTCCGAACTTTACCAGAGGTAACCTCCTACATGCTTCAAAGACATAGTAAGCAGTTTCTTTTTTACAAGATTTAGAATCTCCATAAGGTAATTCCGAGAAAGGAAAATTTAAGAGAAGAAGTCAGAAGCTAACTATGGGGGGAAAAAACCTCAATAAATCGCAAAGTTACACAAATAACAAACCAGAAAGGAATCGTTCCAGAAGCCAACAATTGAACCCAGGCTACCACTGTCAAAAGATAAAGCTTTAGCTACTGAGCTATACAGCATTGGGCAGTTTCTATTGCTTTTCCCAGAAGGAGTCTAGAGAATTCAGTTTCAAGCTTGCAAGGCTTTTAATTGCTCAAGAAAAATTTTTAGGACTCTGACATGAATCCCCAAATTCCTGTCCTCTGGATGGTGGAAACCAAAAGAAAGTATCCCCACAAGGTCGTAAGGTTAAGGTCTTAAAGACACAAAACAAGACAGAGAAATTTCACGCAGTATTGGTTTCAGGGATCCGTAGGAAAGTTTGTAACTGACCAGCTTGCCAAGCTGGCTTGAAAAGCAGGCTTATAGGGGTCCTAAACCTACGTTCTATCCTGTGATACCCCTTTTTGCATTACAGAACACAGAAAGACAAATTCTTAGCACAAAGTACACCAGATTTGCTGCAGCCTAAGACTAGTCTCATAAATCCTTTTTTCTATTAATCAAACCCTTGCACGGGAGACCAATAGTTTCCTCTTTCACCCAGACAGAGAAAGAGAAAGAGGAAGAGACCAGAAACTTGGCTGGTAAGAATTTCTTACCCTTTATGCTGGCATACCAGGTTTCTTGACTCCCTTTCTCTTCAGCTTCCAGAAGAACAGAGTGACTTCTGATGACCTTGCTCACTTGTGCTGTAGCTGTGGGGTTCAAGTCTCTATGTAACCATAGACAAGATGCTTAATTTGTAAGATGCTGCCCAATGGGCTGCCTGTGGAACCAAGTTAACATTTTCCAACCCAGCAAAATATACATAACAAAACAAACATTAGTCACTTTGTTTAGCACCCAGTATCAGCCTGGCAAAGCTCAAACTTTTTCCCATTGGTCCCTGTTGTCTTTGTCCACTCCAGGTGGGTACAGACGACCTCCGAATAGTAATTCACAGTGGAGTCTGTGGGCAAGGGGAAGAGCAGATAGTTATCCTGAGAGACAGGCCTGTTGAGCCTTCTTTAGGGCTCATCAAATGTGACCAGACAAATAAGGAAGGTTCTCTGAGTTAGGCCCGCTGGACTTCCATCGGCAACTCCTCTGAGATCCTGTCTACATATACACACACACACTAAGACGAGTCAGACAGAAGGCCTTCCAAATCAGATCCCTTAACCAAAAACTCCAAGAGTATCCCTTCCAAACTATCCTCCTCTTCTTTGCCTGAGAAACCTCCTCGAAATCTTCCTGATTGAGAAGTCTCCCAAACCAGGACTCTTCCTACTATTTAGAAAGAACCAACCGAGACCTCCCAGGAGCTGAACAAACACCCTGCAATGAGGCTATAGACACAGATATCCCATGGTGGAGCTACAAACAGACACCCCATAATGGGGCTACAGATACCCCACCATAGGGCTACAGAACCAGTCAGGAAAAGGAAGCAGGCATTGGCAGTACCTAGGATACTCACCAATTCAGACATCTCCCAATGGGGCTACAGACAGACACCCTACCATGGGGCTACAGACAGACACCTGTGATAAGGCTACAGTTAAGGGACGTCTCCCCCGGACTATTTCTCCATTACAATTAAATCTATGCACATTGGGTCGGCAGCGTCCTGCCAGTAGAGAGAGTACCAGAGTCAGCCCCCAGTCCAAGAGAACTAGGGAGCCACTTGGGCTGGCTTCTGGATCCATCGCTGGAGCCAGGAGCGACTGAACCATGGATAGGTAGCCACAGGGGCGATCTAGGATGAGCCCCCAAATTTGTAATGGCCCAAGGGGTTCACCTTACCCACTGCCTAGATAGCTGATTCATCAAGACTGGGGTATTGCAACAGAGAAAGAGTAATTCATGCAGAGCTGGCTGTGTGGGAGACCCTACTTTAATTATTACTCAAATCAGTCCCTCCAAGCATTCAGGGAGCAGAGTTTTTAAGGGTGACTTGGTGGGTGGTGGGAAGCCAGTGAGCTAGGAGTGCTGATTGGTCAGGGATGAAATCACAGGGAGTCGGAGCTGCCTTCTTGTGCTGAGTCAGTTCCTAGGTGGAGGCCACAAGATTAGATGAGCCAGTTTATTGATCTGGGTGGTGCCAGCTGATCCATCCAGTGCGGGTTCTGCAAAATATCCCAAGCACTGATCTTAGGAGCAGTTTAGGGAGAGTCAGAATCTTGTAGCCTCCAGCTGCATGACTCCTAAACCATAATTTCTAATCTTGTGGCTAATGTTAGTCCTATAAAGACAATCTAGTTTCCAGGCAAGAAGGAGATCTGCTTTGGGAAAGGGCTGTTACTGCCTTTGTTCAAACTATAATAAACCAAGTTTCTCCCAAAGTTAGTTCAGCCTACGCCCAGGAATGAAAGAGGACAGCTTGGAGGTTAGAAGCAAGATGGAGTCAGTGAAATTGGATCTATTTCACTGTCTCAGTCATAGTTTTCCAAAGTCAGTTTCACCCTTTGCCTCTGACTCCTTACCTCTCCTCGAGTCTCTCAGGGTTTAAATAGATCATAGGCAGAAGTTAATTGGAGATAACAGTTTACAGTTAAGCAGGCAGGTTTTAGCACAGTATCTGTAGAATCTAAAGTAACCGAGGCTCTCTCAGGGTCATTGAAATGTACAAAGGTATCCTTCCAATGCATTTTTAAAACCTAGATAAATTGTGTGTCATATAAAATGCATTATAAAAGGTTCCAATTGAGTCATTGGACTAAATGAACCTTTCAACACCTTCCAAAGGAAAAGAGATGATATTTGGTGTGATAGAGTAGTCAATGCTTGGCTTCACACTTACATGCTGCAGCAATCTTCCAGGAAAGCTTTACTTAAAAAGAGAAATAAAAAGGAATAAACCAGTGAACTCATGACTCTGCATTTGATATAAAGTATCCTTCTTCTTTTTTTTTTTAAATCAAGACTTGCAGAATATTCCCAGGAAGGAAAATTATATCTAAAGCTTCTACCTTCCTTTGACCCACTACTAAAAGGATACCTAATTCACCCCTCCCCTCATCCAGCCTTTAGTACTGCCCACTAAATGGCCAATTACTCATATGCTAAAAGCTGTCTAGATTTTTCTCTCTCCTTAAATAGCAAGTGTGGCATTTTGCTAATGTCACAATTAACAGGAAGCTGGAAGCCAATCTCTGATCAGTGAACTAATACAGAAGAATAAGAATAGATGCAATCAACCTATTAATCAGGGTTCAGTGTTCTTTATTCTTCAATTATTTTTATTCTGAACCTATGTTTTAGAAAACTATTTAAAAGATTCTATCAATTTGGAATCCATTTATTACAGATAGTCACCCTTAGAGATACTATTTTCATTTGAGTAACATTGTACTGTTACCTTTATGGAGCGTAATCAATGAGAGAAATGTTCTGATTCTTCATTTCACAAATTCCAAAGTCCACCTCTCTTACGCCCTTTCTTCTATCATCTCACTTTTAGACTTTCTGTCTCTCAGCCTGCCCACTGATTTGTCTGTGAGGTCCTCAGTTTGTTTTCCAATTTAAAGGTAACATTTTGGCAGGGCATGGTGGCTCACAAGGGTAATACTAGCACTTTGGGAGGCCAAGGTAGGTGGATTACTGGAGGTCAGCAGTTCAAGACCAGCCTGGCCAACATGGCAAAACCCCGTCTCTACTAAAAATACAAAAATTAGCAGGGCATGCTTGGTGGGCTCCTGTAATTCCAGCTACTTGGAGGCTGAGGCAGGTGAATTGCTTGAACCCAGGAGGCAGAGGTTTGCAGTGAGCCGAGATTGCTCCACTCCACTCCAGTCTGGGTGACAGAGCAAGACTCTGTCTCAAAAAAAAAAGTTAATATTTTGTTCAAGAATTCTTGTCTGCTTATTTTCCATTTATATACCTTGTATTATGATTATTTATCTTAAAATTTAAAATATCTAGAATAGGGTCTTTGGTCTACTAAAATGATGCTTTTGCTTGTTCCTCATTTGTATATCTATACCATGATTATTTTTCTTAGAATTTAAAGTTTGTGAAGATAGAGGATTTCCTTCTGCTGAAATGATGTTCTTGGATGGTAATGGTAAACTAAAAGAAGGAAGAAATCAATTTTTTTTAATGTGTTAAAATCATTATAAGAAACATTAAAATCTTTGAGTAAAGCTTATATGATCATTTATAGCATGGCTTCTTGCAAATAAGATCATAAGCACTGATACAATTTATAAAAATTATTTTTTCCTCTTGGAGTCCTCCATTCAATATTGAGCAACTAACTATCTTGTGCCTTATACTGGCTTTAGCTCTCCCAGCTATCTTTCCTTCCAGTCCCACTTTGGCAGAGTCCCAGATTTTCTTGCAGGCCCTGGAGGGGAAAGGGGAAGAGAAAATGAGCTGGGATTCTGGCATGTGGAGGGCTGCTGTGGATTCTGGCATAGGATGGCCCTGTAGCTGAGAGTGGCAGGATAACCCCTCTAAGCCAAGACCAGTTGCCTCAGTGAGACGTAAGATAGGCTTAAATCAGACCGCAGGGTCTTATGAAACTGAAAAAGGATGGGCCATGAATCCTACCAGCTTCCAAGTTTAACAGCAGTTGCCAGTACAATGCCCAGGAACAGGCCCAGTGGCACTTCAATGACTGCCAGTCCAGAGAGAAGCGTAAGGATGAAAAATGTTAATCCCAGCCCTCCTTTCCCTATTGTCAGGAGGATACAGAAAACATGCTTCATAAGAAAAGAGAGAGAACATCTAACCAAAAAAGACTGAGTTCTCTACAGAGAATTAGATTACAAGAGAGAAATGAACTCAGTTTTTATCATTGCTCAGTAGGTGGGTGCTAATGAGAAAGATTAGATTGCTTACAGACAAAATAAAGAAGTGGAATTTCTTCTGCACATTTGTGTGAAGTGAGAGAAAATTTGGAAACCTCTGCTGTGAGTGGTATGTTTGTGTAGTGGGGATAGGTGGGAGGAGGGTTTGTCTCAAAATACAAAGAGGAAGTAGGAACATAGAAGGAAAAAATTAGAATTGGCTCTTGGAGGTTCTGGCAAGTAGTGAGCAGTGTTTCCACCTGCAACTTGTTCCCATTACACATGCACACTGCCGTCTATTGACAAACTGGAATGAAATAGAGTTAACTAGAAATATAAGCAACAGGCAAAGAGTGTACAGAAAAGTTACTGTTGACACTGTGTTGGAACTCAGGGAAAACTCTCCTGAAGATGGAGATGTCTTTGAGATGTACCCTGAAAGGTGAGTAGAGTTTCAAAAGGAGATTGTACAAGAGCTCAGAAGCAGGGGAGTATAAACACTCATAAGCAAAACCAAAATGTCCACTTTGCCCCAGGTTTAAAACCATGGAGGGAAGAAGCCAGGAGCTGGAGATGAAAAGGCAGGATGGGGTCAAGCTGGGACGGCAGGACAAAGAGTTTGCACATCATTCTATAGGACATTGAGATCCACATGTAGAATTTTTTCACCTCACTCTTCTGCTGAAATTCCTCAATGACTCCTCTTAGACAGCAACTTAATATACCCTAGAATGTATTAGCATGTCCTGCAGGTGTTCCATGAGAAAAAAAAAAAAAAAGAACTCCCATCATATAGGTTTGGAAAAATGTCCTACATCAAATTCTCCTTCATCAAATTCTTGGAGATTCACAGTATGCATTTGCCTAGTAAAAGCTTTCAGAAATCCTATAGTAAAGAAACCTGTTATCATTGCTTTCTTCATTTAATACAGCATTTCTTGGACCAATAGATAAGAAATGCTTTTTATTTTTTAAAAATACATTTACCATCTTTAACATCCCCTAAAAGTAGTTCTCCTCTTTGACTCAGAATACTTGGATTCTTTGCATGGGAGCTGAAATTCTTCATGATACTGTCCTCTTTGTGAAATGAACTTCTCCATGAGCATTTTCTGAGCTGCTGTATTCCTCCAGATTCACTGTCTACCCTCTCTTTAGATACTTCTTCATTTTCTCACCAGGGAAGTACTTCTTTTTTTTCCTCTAATGAACCTTTTATAGCATATATTTATGATGACTGGTTTTCTCTACTGTTCTTTGAGCCTCGTGAGGGTAGAATATATACCCTGTAAATTTCTGTATTCTCATTATCTAAGACAGTGTCTAGCACAGAGCAAGGATGAAATTTATCTTAAATATACTAAACAAATGAATAATTCTACCTGGGTCCTACAAATAACTATGGTAGAGTTGTGGGAGATGAATTTGAGGAGTAAGACCGTGGAGGCAAGGAGACTTGTGGAAACCTATTGCAGTTGCAAGAGAAGACTTAGGCCTGTACTGGTGTAGTGGCAATGGAGATCAAAGGAGAGGAGCTAAGATTTACTGAACATCTGTTATAGGCCAGGCACTAGACAAGTTGCTATAAGTCTTATTCTCACAAACACCTGTACTGGACAGGTTATATAAGAGAGTCTTCAGCTACACTAGCTCTTTCTGATAAACCCCAGAGCACTTGCCTGTTACCAGTTCTCTTTAGTAAGTTCTCTGTGCAGATGTGACCATGCTTTGTCCTGTGTGATCTCAGCACTTTAGCCACACTTGAGTGTATTAAGGATGAGCATCATCAATCTCCAAGGCAGCCATCCACAGACTGGCCAGTGTCAAAGGGACAGCACCAAGCTCTGTCCCAAAGACAGGGTTCTATTCAGAGTAACAATCAGATCTGACTCTGTCTCTCAGACAGCTTAAAAAGGAAACACACAAAAAAGAGTGCAGTGGGTAGTGAAAGCAGAAGAGAAATACACATAGAAAAGGCAGTAGAAGGAAAGCAATAGGAGAAGATAATTAGCAGGCATCATAACATCAAGAGTAGAGGGAAGTTAGCTGGTATTGAATAGAAAGGAGCAGCTATAAGAAAAGCAGAGAGAGAGAAAGGGACCATTTAGGTAGAGCTGCTAGTGTAGGGAGAAACAAACTCTCATCTTTAAATGGACGAGTTTTGGTCCTTCGAGGTCATCAGAGCCACATCTGCTCTGTTTTGAATCATGATCAATGATACCCTGGTCATCTGCGTGATGACTGTTTCATTTTCTTCCTGTTTATTTATATTTTAAAAATTGTAAATTTATAATTGTTGAATGTATGGGGTCCATGTGATACTATGATTTTTTTTAGTACAATGTGTACAATAATTAAATCAAGCTAGTTAACATATCCATCACCACAAATACTTGACATTTTTTGTGATGAGAAGTTTGGAAATCTACTCTCTTAGTAATCTTGAAATCACAATAGTCTATTAATAATTATTTTCACCACACTGTGCAATAGAACGGAAATAAATCATATCCTTCCTGCCTGAGAGTTTGTGCCCTTTGACCATCATCTCCCCATTCCTCCCATGGCCGTGCCTCTCTAACCACCATTCTATTCTCTGTTTCTAGGAGTTAGACTGTTTTTATTCCACATGTAAGTGAGAATATGAGGTGTTTATCTTTCTGTGCTTGGCTTATTTCTTTTAGCACAATGCTCTCCAATTCCATCTACTTTGTTGGAAATGACAGAATTTCTTTCTTTTTTAAGCCCAAACATTATTCCCTTGTGTAGGCATACCACATTTTCTTTACTCATTCACCCACTCATTGATGGTCATCTAGGTTGATTCCGTAACTTGGTTATTGTGAATAGTGCTGCAATGAAAGTGGGAGTGCAGACATCTCTTTGACAAACTAATGTCAAATCTTTTGGGTAAATACCAGGAAGTGGCATGCCTGCCTCATATGGTGATTCTATTTTTGGTTTTTTGAGAAACCGCCATACTGTTTTCCATAATGACTGGACTCATTTACATTCTTGCCAACAGTGTATAAGGGTTCACTTTTCTTTACATCCTCGCCAATGCTTGCTATCTTTTGTCTTTTGGATAATAGTCATTCTGACAGGTGTGAGACATATTTCATTGTAGTTTTAATTTGCATTTCCCAATTGATTGGCAATGTTGAACCTTTTATTCATATGCCTGTTGGCCATTTGTATGTCTTCCTTTGAGAAAGTCTATTTCAGTCCCTTGCCCATTTTTTAATTGGGTTTTTTGTTTTTATCCTACTGAGTTCTTTGGGCCCCTTATATATTTTGGATATTAACCCTTTATCAAATGTATATCTTGTAAATATTTTTTCTTCAATCCACAGGTTGTCTTTGCCCACTGTTCTTTTCTTTGCTGTGCAGAATATTTTTATATCATATGTAATATCTTGATAATATCCTGAGATAGCTAGAAATGTCTGTCTCTTCCTTGATAGAGCCTAGCATAGCACTATTATTTTTATTATAATTTTTAAGGTGAGGAAACCAAGGCTCCTTGAGACTAGGTGTTTTGCTCAAGCTCATAGAACTAGTAACCATGAGACTAGAGACAGAAGCCAAAGCCAGATTTGTTTGACTCATGCCAATATTATATCTGATTCAATATAAACTTTCACTAGCTGGGAAGCAGAGAATGGATTCAGAAAACACTGCTGAATTAGAATCCATAAGAATCCACAGTGCTTGGTGACCTAGTAGCTGTTTCATTTGCATATCATTAAACAGAAGGTCTTAGAATGTTTCTTCTTTTCTCCCATTTTTTTTAAACTGCCATTTGCACTGCAGGAAGATGATGCAGTATTATGAACTCAAAGGGCTGTGATGCTGTTGCGTACAGTTCTTTTTGTTCTTTAAAAAAATTTCTGAATCACTTGCGAATTTGCTTCAGCTTAACAGCGAGGACTTAACAGCAGAGACTACTTATATACTACCTGTTGATTTTTGGTACTCATGACAGAGAAAGCTTTTCTGCTCTTCACTGCTCTATGCAGGATAAAGAGGCAAAGCACCTGCCTGCACAGAATTCACAAAAACATTCTTGTCTTTCATCATGGCAACACAGCAATCCTGTTGACAAGCCTTGGCCTAATGCTTCTTCTGTCTTCAGGGAGGACCCCACTTCTTCTTCCTGTTTCCTTTAATTTCCAAGCAAATTTTATTAACTCAGCCTCCACAAATTTAAAGACAGATGAATGAGACACAAAGTGGTCTGAAGTTTGTCCTTTATAGATATATAAAAAGAAATTTTTGGGAGGAAATATCACAGTATGAAGAAGACTAGGGTGAACATTGTGTCTTCTATAGATAATGCTGTTTGTGAGAAAATGTGGATGCATTCAGTGTCTGTTCTGCATTGTAAACGCCATTAAATCAGGGACTAGGTCTTTCTTGTTTGTCATTGCATTTCCGGTTTTAGTTTAGTGTCTGCCATGTAATAGCTACATGTTACAGACTGAATTGTGTCCCCATAAAAATCATGTTTTGAAGCCCTAACCTCCAATGCGACCCTATTTGGAGATAGGGCCTTTAGGGAGTTAACTAAAATTAAGTGAGGTCATAAGTGTGGGGCCCTAATCTGATAGGACTAGTGTCCTTATAAGAAGCAGAAGAGAGATCAGAGCTCTCTCTCTCTCTCCCCCCACACGTGTATAAAGGAACGGCCATGTTAGGATACAGCAATAAGGCAGTTCTACAAGCCAGGAAGAGAAGCCTCAACAGAAACCAACCCCAAGGCATCTTGATCTCGGACTTCTTCCTGCCTTCACAGCTGTGAGAAAATAAATTTATGTTGTTTAAGTCATCCAGTCCATGGTGTTTAGTTATGGCAGCCCTAACAGACTACACCCTAAATCTTTGTAAAGAAGTAAGTGAAAGAAGAAAGGCAAAAAAGAGGAGAAGAGATTTATCTTTTCTACTGACTGTATTGTGTGGCCTTGGGCAAATCACTGAAGATGCCTCTATTTCTTAATGGACACAATACAGATGAAAATAAGACTACCTTCTCAGGTTTTTAGCGAGGAGTAATGGGAAAGTATATGTAGACTACAAAATACTATTAAAATATTAGCTGTTCACTTCAACAAAAGCACGCATTCAATGACTTCTTATTGTGAATTAATGAAGAATTCTTGCTAGACCACGAGGTCCAAAAATAATAGTTCTTATTATTGACTGCAGAAGTAATAAACAAATACTGAAATCTGTATTTTAGGGAATAAAAAAATATGATTGTCATTTTTCTTCAACTTCTGAAGCTGTTTCTTTCCAGGCTTTTTAAAGATAGTGACATAAGATCATCTCACATTTATATTTCAGTTGCTTCACTTTAAAAATATGTGGAACTCTCCCAGCTTTTCTATGTTAAACTTGTCAGCAATAAAGATAATGCATGCCATTCTTTGCAATCTGGTATTGATGTCTTCCTTCTGTTCTGAATCCTTGTAAAAAATAAACAAACAAAAAAGGATTTAAAAAATTGCCAAGAGGCACCAAGCTAGCCATGGAATTTTAGGGAAGATTTATTAAACAAGGTGTAGTGAGTTTCAGTTATGCAGGATGATTAAGTTGCAGAGATCTGCTGTACAACATGGTACTGACAATGAAGAATACAGTATTGTGCACTTCAAAATATGTTAAGACAATTGATCTCATGTTAAGTTTTACCAACACACACACACACACACACATACACATTTTTGGAGGTGACACATATATGTTTATTACCTTGTGTGATGACATCACAGGTATAGGTATATGTCCAAAGTAATTAAATTGTATACAGTAAGTAGGTGCAATTTTTGTGTATCGATTATATCTCAACAAAGCGTAAACAACGACAACAACAAACCAAAATGTGTTCTGTTGGAACCAGCTTGCACTGGCTTGTGAGAGCCAATTGTTATATTTTCATGAATTTTATGAGCCTAATATTAAGCACAACTATTATTAAAAACTAAATGATATAAACTTATAATTAAAAAATGAAATTTAATACACAAATTATTACTCAGAACATATCATTTTCTAATTACTGCTCTCCATTTCATGATTATCAATAATCTTGGAGTTGTTTACATCTGCTGTGTCTGCCCAAAGGGAATAAACCTAATGGTGAGAGGCTGCATAGCTCTTTCCAAATGTGTGTGCAGTGATGTTACCTTAGTAGCTTGAAATAGGATGGAAACTGGCAAACACTACAAACCTGAGCTTTCCTGTTCTCTCCACTGGAGACCTGTGGTTAAAGATTTACTCACAGATGACCGGGGGCAACAAGCAGAAGTGACTGCAAGTGACCCTTCAAGGTGCTGTCAGGGTTGGTGTCTCATCCAGGATGGCCTGGGAAACAAACCAGCCAAGTCCTGGAAGAACACTTTTCCCAGTGCAGAATGGGAGTGAGGCTACATCAGATGCAACTTTCCATGGGACCAGGTACTTCTCTCCAGTAGGTGGATGGCAAAAACCCACGTGCTCCAAAGTCTCTAGAAGCTGGGCAGTTGGTGTTTCCAGACAAACACTGTAAGGGCTGGCTCCCCTAAACAGACTACCTGGGGGAAGTCGCCTGTGTACTCCCCAGTGACAACGATATTTTTTCAGTTGGCTCAATAAAGAAGCCAGAATAACATGTTGCAAGGCCCATGGGAATGCAAACCCCAACAGTGGGCCCAGGGCCATTGCCTAAGTATGCATCATTCTGATGTAATGCTAGAAATGGTGGGACCCAGGACTTTACTTTCCTTCTTGCTTCTCCTGCCTTCTCTTTTCCTTAACAAATACAAGATACTATGTAATAGTGTGCTATGTGTCCTGAACTGTGGTATAGGTGAGATAAGACACAAGACCAGCAACAGAAAGAAAAAACCAAACAAACCCTAACAAGTCCGCAAGTGATGTTAACGAGACTTAGCCATCCACAGAGCACCTATTTCATTTTTTTGGGTCATATCCTTAACGTTTCTTGCTTATTACATTCAAAAATTTGTTTTTACCTCATATTATTATTAAAAGATGGTTTGCAAAAATATATACATGACATCATGTTGGAATAAATTAAAAATAATTGAGGGAATTTGGACAAAGGGAATATGTATAATAGAAGTAGAGGAATTCCAGAATATACAAATGCTAATTATGATATCATAGATTCTTGCAAGAGTTAGTCAACAAGTTTCCTCCAGCAGCCATCATGAAGAAGAAAACACAAACATTATATTCACAGGGTCCTTAAGGCACCCACAAACAGATGTTTAGGAAAAGTACAACTATTTCTGATTCTGTGACCATAGGACCCTTTTTGAGGTAGTGATTGATGTCCTCAGCAACACCTTACAATTAATATAATATTTATTTGTGCTGTTTATTATATTGGCTTGATGTAAGCTGATATTAACTTCCATTGTTCTGCATTAATGAATTCACAAACACCTTAGCTAGATTTGGTTATAAGTGTTATCTCTGTCAAATTTTCCTTTCCTTATCCAAATTCCGATTGACCTTCTTTTTTGTGTTCCATTGTTGTTTTGTGTCCTCATTTGGTATTTGCTGAAATAATCACTTTCTTATATTATGACATTTATTATTAGTTGCAGAAAATTCATGGTCTTCTGCTCTACACAATGATTAATGTTTAGATTCAAATTAATGAAATTTATATCAATTGTATTAATAAGAAAGCTTGATGCAGCCAATATGTTGTACAAAATTTTTGATCCTAACAACTTATTACTTGGAAATGCTTTTTTAAAATCCAAGGGCCTGGTCTTGCATTCTGCCGTCTCTTGATCTTATTTCTGTGTACTTTGGCCGCTCCGAGAAGTCAGAGAAGATATATTCTTTTTGGCATGAAGAATAGCACCTAAATCAGGTCCAACATCACAGGATTCACTTTGGGCAGAGTATGGCGATTATTGTATTAAGTCTTCCTATGTGTCAGGCACCTTGCCATATGCTTTTTGTGTGTTACTTCATTTAATGCTCACAGCACTGAAGGTACATATGTATTACCTCCATTTTACAGATAAAGAAGCTGAGGCTCAGAGAGAATAAATGGACTACCTGATGTTGCCCAAGGAGGAGCAGCATCAGGATTTTAACTTGGTTCTCTTTCATGCCAAAGTGTGTGCTTTGAACTCCAGGTTGCTTTGGTGTCAAAGGAGGGAACATTTGGGCTTTCTTATTAGCTTGCCCTGGTGGAGCAGTGGGAGAAGAAGTGATGATCCTTGAAAGCTGTCAAGAGTCAAACATCAAAAATGGCATCAAACTCTATTACAAATTACAGGCTAGACATGTCTCTTCATCAGTGCCCAACCCAGGCATCCTCTAGGTTGGTCTTTCTGAGGTGGCTGAAATTCATTAATAACGTGGTACTGAACCCCTACAGAAAATCAATTTCATATTTCCAGAAGAGTTTTAGGTTCACAGCATAATGGAATAAAAAGTACTGTACAGAGAGTTGCCATATACCCTAAAATGCTCAGCTCTCCGACTGTCAACATTCCCCCACCACAGTGGTACATTGGTTAAAGCCAGGAACCTACATTATTGACACATCATTATCACTCAGGGTCCCTTGTTTACATTAGGGCTCACACTTGGTGCTGTACATTCCAGGGGTTTGCAGAAATGCATCATGGTGTATCCTGTGTGTTACTTTTTACCGTTTCAACATTTGTTCAGGCTGAGTTCTTTTGCAGACTGATGAAATCTCCATAGGTTCAGAATCCAGTTTCAAGACACTTATTGCTATCAGTTCCCTTAGGAATGATGAGCTTCTTGGGATTGACTTCAGGCTAACAAGGAACATGGATTGATGTATAAACAAGTGCCAACATTAATATTCATTGGGGATTTACCTTTCTTGTCACTAGAAAACCTTATCTCATGTAGCTCTTCCCATTATCAAGCTTCCCTGGAATCCAAGTTGCTAACCAAGAAATTGTGAGGCAAACATGAATATATGAAATCATGATAAAATAAACTGAGTAGGCTTGAAGAATATTTCTTTTGGGTTATGGCAGAAATTAAAGAATTATACCTTTACCACAGAGTACATATCTCTAGTGACATTTATCATCTAGATTCCAGGTCTCTGGATAAACTCTAACAAATGGTTATTTTTCAACTCTGTTTTCTAAACTTCTTGCAGATTGCACGTCATTTTGTTAGCATTTGTGAGCAAAATGTGGTCTTCCAGGTTATTCAAAGTCAAAGCTCAGGCTGTAGTTGCTTAGTTCTTTGAAGAGAGTTGGGGACACACCAGTCTCCCACACTACTCACTTCAAAGGAGCTGTTGTGGATCACTTTCGCAGAAGGCTAATCACATCCTCTGTTAATTAACTTCAGTTTCAGAGGATGACTTTTCTGATTTTGTTTCTAACTTTCGGGAGTGACTCTTAGTCTTTGGAGTTTATTCTACACTGATTATTTAGGATCTGAAATGAAAGTGTCAAATATATTATGTACAAAAAATACCACTTGACAAATGGAAGTCTTAGATAAATACAGCAAATTATAAAAATATAAATTCCATGGTTTCCCTCAAAATCTCTCTTGTACCAACCCCACTCATGTCCCCAACTTAGGTTGCTTATGACACTTTCGCAAAGTGAATTCCATGCTGACTCAACCTCCATCGTGTACCCATGTTACCAGGATAGTTTTATTCTCTTGGGTTCCTAAGACCAGGATCTGCCAAATTAAGTGTCACTTTCTATTGACCTGCTACCTTCAAAAAGACACTGTGAGAAGAAATTTCCCAGCTTTCCAAGTGACAAGGTTTTGGCTTATCAGTATTACATTAACAAGTGCAATTTCTGAACATAAACAAAAGAATATAACTAAAAGCAATTTATGATGCTAATTTACAATTAACATTCCTTTAGTTACAAAAGATTGAAACCAAAACAATGTAACTAGTAACTGTGGACTTGGCTCCAAACTTTAGTGGATTTCTCTCAAGCTATTCTTTAACAATGATAAATAACAATTAAAAAATTAAAAAAAAGAGAGACATTAAAACTCACCTTTATCTCCCAGTTAAATTTTAGCTTGATACTTTAGTTTAAAACTTATGTTTTATTCACATCTCAAGATTATAAATCTGATTTATAAAACATCTGATTTTTTTTAGCACATTGTAGTTTAATGCAACAAAAAACTCTTCAAAGTCTTCTCTTTCTTTCTTTCTTATGTTCTTTCATTCTTTCTTTTGTTCTTTCATTCTTTCTCTTTTCCTTCTCTCTTCCCCCTCCCTCCCCCCTCTCTCTCTTCCTTCCTTCCCTCCCTCCCCCTTCCTTCCTTCCCCTTTCTTCTTTTTTAAAACACATCCTATTTCCTGCTAAATAGAAGTCTATTTTTTAATAAAAATAATTTTGATTTTGAGCAACAAGACAGGACAGTTGGAAAAGCAGTCTACTGGATTTTCGAAGCATAACGGTACAGGCTTCCTTAAATATGTCCCTTTGGAAATTAATGGCAAAATTGATGCTCCTTTTCCTGATCACTAAGCCAGGCTAGTAGAGACAAAAGGGCCCTGTCTTTGTGTGTCTCTCCCCTTTTCTTTAAATGCAGGGTCATACTGGAACTGTAAAAATGATACTCAAGAAAGTAATTATACTCTGTTCCTTGTTCTTGCCAGAGGAGGAGTTTTAAGTAAACAAGGGCGAGCCCAGTACTTCCCAGCTATGAAAGAATTTTCCCTGGTGCATTTTTCCCTCTTTGTGCAGACATTAGTTAAGGTAAATCCCATTTCATTTAATAACTGCCTGGATTAAGGAGACTGTTTGAAGGGACTAATTTACATAAAGTAAGCTGATTTGAATAACTGGTGCTGCTTTGAATATTAAAAACAAAATGTGCACCTGCAATTTTGTAAAAGAGTCTGACTTGATTGGCACTGCCTCAGGTGTTTATTCTGCTATCAGTGAGGTTAAAGTTACTACCTTTGAGCATCAGTGAAAGGAGCTAAAGAGAGATTTCCATACAAATAAATTCTTTAGCAACTAATTACTGGGCACTTTGCCTAAAAGTTTGTACTGCCTTAAATTACAGAAACATGAAATCAAAGATAGTAGAAAAAAATTAATTCTTCTGAAACTAAAGACTTAGTGTTTACTTTTTTAAAATCCTGCACCATGGCTGCCAATGTTTAGTTCCATAAAAAATGAATAAACACCAAGAATTTCTTTATATTTGGAGGTTACTTTTTGTAATACCCGAATAAGTCTTTATAAAAAGGTTTTCATTTGAATTTTGCAAAAGAGCCAATATATAATAACAAGGTATAGTTTATGTTTCATTTCAGAGCATTTAGGCAGAGGTTCTTGAACTTTCTCTAGCCTCAGTACCATTAGTGTCTATTAATATTTTTACAGTCTCTAGGCAAAAGAAATACCCAATGGATCTGTTTATTAAGTAGTTAGGCTCAAATAACTTAATAACTATTTATATCCTAAAAACGTGAATGAAAAATAATATATATAAAGACAGAGAAAAATCACGTCATTCTGAAATAAATGCAATTATTTTCCAAAGGTTTGTCTACATATGTTGGTCACTGCCAAAGTTCTCAAACCTTGGAGACAGATGAACATTATTGCTCTCATTTCTTGTTCCACACTGATTTTCACTTGGTACTTTTTTTCACGTTGAAAATATTTCAGAGGCCAGGAGCGGTGGCTTACGCCTGTAATCCCAGCACTGGGAGGCCGAGGTGGGCGGAATCACAAGGTCGAGAGATCGAGACCATCCTGGCCAACATGGTGAAACCTTGTCTCTACTAAAAATACAAAAATTAGTCGGGCGTGGTGGCATGCGCCTGTGGTCCCAGCTACTCGGAGACTGAGGCGGAAGAATCGTTTGAACCCAGGAGGCGGAGGTTGCAGTGAGCCGAGATTGTGCCACTGCAGTCCAGCCTGGCGACAGAGCGAGACTCCATCTAAAAAAAAAAAAGTTTCAGAATGTTATGATGTCATCACAAGGACTGTAAATCCATCTAATGCTGACACTGAATGATCTTGGAGCTAGCAGTTTGTGGGGCATCCGACAGATGTCACTGTGTTTCTCCTGAAAACCAAACATCCTGTGGCACCTTTATAAATTTGCTGTGGTCCCCTGGGGGGGCTTCCTGCAGTTTTAGAAGATTTTATACATCCCTTGTACAGTTTATTAAGTATCTAAAGGTAAATTTCTTGTCAGTGTTTTCAGTTCTTGGTATTGTTGTTAGTCATTAACTGCGGAAGAAATAATAGCTGTGTGAATACGTTTTACAATGATTTCCATCTATGTCAGGGATAACAGTAACTCTTTTCAAGTGAAATATGTCTTGTAAACATTGATTTAGTTTAACCTTCCAGAAAAGTGGTACATAAGCATCCTTTGAATATATCAGAGGCCAGGATGAACCCAATCGCAGATGAGAATAAATGGCCAAACAGATGCAAAATGCCAGGAAACTTCATTTTCTAGAGTGTTTGTCTGACTCACTGGCACAGTTCCTGTTTTCTGCTTTGTTTGGCATTCCCATCCTCTGTGAACCCAAGAAATGCAGGGCATGGGTTCAGAAGATTAGTGCTAAAATAAACATCTCATTGTAGAGAAAAGTAGAGAACATGCAATGGGTTTGGCCTTCCCTGTACTATTATATGCATTTGAGTTTCAGATTAATAGTCTATTATCTAGAGAAGAACAGAGTTGTGAAGACTAGTTGAAGAAAGGGCAGGTAACATTTAGAGTGCAGAATGAGTAGTCTTGGAAAGGGCAGGACTGACTCAAACATGAAATATGTATGAAGCAGCATGACAATAAGATTAAGATCTGGAAGAGATAAAGAAAAAGTGAGATCTGCAGATTAAGTATACCCATTCAACTGGAGAAAGCTGGACTAGTAAGGGGTCAGCTTATTTCCCATTGCTTGCTGACCAATTCTATTGGTTGCCCTTTAGATTTTTCACTCTTGTGACTAATAGTATACTAGACATCCCCTTACATAAAACTTCATAAACATCTCTGATAATTTCCGTGGGACAAATTCTTAGAATTGCTGAGTCATAGAATGTAAGTATGTTAAGACTTTTGGGACACTTTTTCAAAGCATTGCTCAGAAAGGTAACAGCAACTGAAAGTCCACCATCACTGAATGAGCATGAACATCGAAAATCACACTGTAATCATCTGGCAAGGTCCACCCAAGACAGTTATATCTAGACCTACAGCAATAACAAGAAGGATTATACCACCTCTTCAAAGGCCAGAAATTAAGAAATATTACATTTACACTAAAAAGTAAAAACTAAGTAAGGTTTACTACTGATGTCTATTTTTAAATACTTCTAAGCATCTGCGAATACCCGTAAGTGAGATGTTGGCAGCAAATTCTAGTTACTCCTCAAGGGTGAGATACTAATCCAGAGTAGCTGAAGGAAGGCTGTCTTTTTGATTTGGTCTGGATACTTTTAGCTGGCTTAAGTGAGCCTTCAGAAATGACTTCATTATCTTTACTCAGAAATCTGCTCTTCTTTGTGAATTTTCCTATCTTTGTGAATAGAACTGCCATCCACACATTTGCCAAGCCAGACCCGGAAATGTCCCCAAATACCACAATTAGCCCTCACCCAGATCCAGCTGCCAACTGGTTATCAATTTCTATCAATTCTGTTTCTTTAATATCTTCCAAACATACCCCAATTCTGGTGCCCTAATTTACACCTTTGTCACTTCTTGTTTCCTTATGTTCTTGCTACCTTCCACCTTATTCTTTTCCAATCTATCACACTGACACTGAAGTGAGATTTCTAAAACGTGTATCAGGTCATATCGTGTTCCTGGTCAGAATTTTAAACAGATTCATCTCACTTACAGAATAGAACCTATGCTTATGTTCAGTCTTATGTTGTCCTTTCAGCCATGGAGCCCTCTGCCATGTCACACAGCTTCTGTCACAGAACACACCTGTATTCTGGTCATGATTTTCGTTCTTAAAACCTTGGTTTTACCTTTGCCCATCTGAGGCGCCACATCCAGCCTCAGTCTTATCCCTCATGCTTTGATTTATGATTGATCTTCACAGGCACAGCCTCTCTTTAACCTTCCCACATTATGCCTAGCACTGCGTCTCTGGCTTTGATTTCTTTTGTCCTGCTCTATTACTGAGAATCTCCCTTTGTCCTTGTTGCCATGAGCTACCAGGGAAAAAGATATCAAGAGTTCTATTAGAATCAGAGCATCTGTTAGGAGTGAAACTGGAAGTAATGCTGATTTGATACCTATCTGGTGATTTAAAATTCACCTTCACCATAGGCAGAGCTGGCCCAAAGTCTGAGGACAGGCTAAACTTGTCTGAAGGGGCTCAGTTTCCTGAGTGTCAGGATTGAGAGTCTGCAGAACCAGAGCCAAGGCCAACCATCGTTCTTAGAGGCAAAACTCTATCTGAAGCTTTTGTCTTACTTGCAGATTTTCCCTAAAAGGGTATCATAGGAGTGCTGTAGAGACAATTAAGCTTTTCATAACAGAATGGCTTGGAAAGAATATTTTTTATTTGTTAAATTATTTCCAGTTGAAAAACGGTTTAGAATATGAAAAAGCAGGAAAAGCATTATTTCCTGCCTGATATCTTAGTCTATTAATAAATAATGTTTGCGGTAAGCTGGCTACCCTAATTTTAATTTGTCATGCAAAAATGCAATTGGTTAATGAAAGGAAGCAAAACCATTGTTCATGTAAACAACATTTATCTCATTAAAATACTTCTTAATGTTTGTAGTTAAAGAAAAATATCCAGAATAAATGCATTTTAAGCAATTAAAAAATTGATATTACTGTTATTTACCTTAATATAAATATTTATAATTTACCTTTGGAGTCAGAAGGGCTTTATTGCCAATTACTTTATAAGAACTTACTTTTGATTAGCTTTTGGATGAAACTAATAAGATATTCAATTTTTTATGTACACAGAATATTAATTTAATGTTGAAATAAAATGTATAACGTAGGCCTTAAAAAATCAAACTTGTGGCTGGGTGTGGTGGCTGATGCCTGTAAACCCAGCATTTTGGGAGGCTGAGGCAGGCGGATCACCTGAGGTTAGGAGTTCGAAACCAGCCTGACCAACATAGTGAAACCCTGTCTCTACTAAAAAAATAGAAAAATTAGCTGGGTGTGGTGGCAGGCACCTGTAATCCCTGCTACTTGGGAGGCTGAAGCAGGAGAATTACTTGAACCCAGGTGGTGGAAGTTGCAGTGAGCTGAGATCACTCCATTGCACTCTAGCCTTGGTGACAGAGCAAGACTCTGTCTCAACAAAAAGAAAAAAAAAATCAAACTTACGTTAATGTATATGTTACAGTTTTAAAACTTGTAATATATAATACTGTAGGGTTGGAAGAGTTTTTATTGGCATTCGGTCATGCAGCTTATGATGTGTGGATGAGGATAATTTAATTGAGAAAGTACCTGGAGCCCCAAATAGGATCATAGGTTTATTTTGTGAAGCAGGCATGAGAAGCCAGAAAGGGGTCACTGAACAGAGAGAGAAGATCACATAGATACAAATCCCAAACCAGCCACACTAAAGAGATGCTCTCAAATTTATGTGAATGTACCATCTCCGTTTTCACTGACTATCAGATAAATATTCATCAGATTAACAATTAATAAAACGCCAAAGAGTAAGAGATCGGAGGGTACAATACAAGAGTCAATGCTAAAGGGAAAAAAAAGAGAAAATATTTATATTTTGGGTGAACATTGATTATCAAACATGCTGTGAAATATTTCCAGACCAAAATAATTGCCTTTCAGTAAGAAAAGCTTTCACTGACACCTCATCCTGAGTAATAACAGATATATTATAAAACTCATCTAACTGATTAGTAGTTTTTGGCTTTTAGGGGGTTTTTCAATAAGATAAAAAGACTGAAGTGGAGTAGAAGGGAGATCATCTGTTTCAGTGTTGAATTTTAACTTTCTGTTATTAATATAACAATTAGCCATTGATAGTTATTATAGATAAAAGCCATGTTCATAAATAACACAAGACAAGAGGGTGGTTGGGTTGGATGGCTTGGAGGAGATTTGGATCGACGCAACCAGAATTTAGTGGTTATATGGTTTGTGTTTCTTGTTAAATTCTAGAATGGCACAGGGATATAGAACAGCATTAAATTAATTTCTTTTTTCACTCTCGTTTTGTGCAATTTACCACATTATACCCTTTGCTATAATATGTGCCATGTTCAATTATGGTGTGCTAGTATGTTGAAGTATTTTTCAACAGTTTTGTTGAAATCTAACGAATGAGGTCAGCTCACAGGGTCAAACTAATACATGCTAAATGCTTGTATGTAATTTTTTAGCTTGAGACAGGCTGTGAGGCATTTACTTGACGCATTCCTAAGAATAATTGGTTCTCCAACAACCTTGACAGAATAGGCTTTTTGAGGATAAAATAGGTCCTTTTTCATTTCTTTCCTGTAGCTCATTTTAAGTAGCATCTTATAACAATCTCAATTTTAAAGTTATTTCTATTCATCCAATGAAAGTAACTTGTTTCTTTTGATCCTTTTGGTTGCTGGCTCTTTAAATTGCTTAAAGCTATTCTCTCAAACTGTCACTGTTAATCATGCACATTTGTTTTGCCTTATGCTATTAGTAGGATGGAATTTTCTAACTTTTTTGCATGATCCTGTTATACTGATACACTTAACATCTGCCATAAATGATTTATTAAGATTTAGTGAAAATTATATTTGAACACATTTCAGATGAAAACTTTGTTGAAAACATAAATGGTTTACTCACATTTCAGAACTGGCCAAACCTTTCTAATTATAATTAAGATATAGTTTAATTTTATCATTATTTTGGATCCCCAAGCTGTCACATTGTATTTTTCCCTTTATGTAGCATTTTCCCTTTAAACACATTCATACAACTTTCATTTTCTCTAGGTGAGTACAGGCCTTTGGTTGCAATTTCTTTTTCAGATCTGATGCATGTTTTAAAGTATGGAAGAGTTTGTGATTTTCAGAGTAATATAAGAGCCTAGGCTAGAAATTTAACTTAACAGATGCAACACACACACACAAAATGGAATTTAATGCTTTTTTTAAACAAAAAAATATTGCTCACACCAAGGGTTATTTTATTTAAATAGGTCAACTCACTTGGGTTACCAAAGCTAATGTAATAAGCCTGGCTGTTTATGTTAAAACATTAGCTTAATGGATTAATATGTCTCCTCTGAATAAACAACCCTCTTGAGATTGTTTCAGCTTGTGAGTTCAATAAATTTACCACCCCGAAAACATTAAGCTTAAAAAGAGTTCTACTCTCTTGGGACTTTAGCCTCGCCAACTCAAAATCAAACTTTACAAGGGCTTCCAGTTACATTTCCTTTCCTCTGCCACCTTTCCTTCCTTGCCTATGCTCTTACTCATTTTAGGAGACCCTGGGACTAAGGACACACTCTTGTATCTGTGTACAGACTTGTAACAATTTGAACTCTATAATTAGTGGCTGCAGTGTGTGGCAGTATCCAAGGTAAAAAGCATCATTTCACTTTGGGGATTCACTTCATCTCTTAGAGCTGAGTGACTTCATTCTTACGATAAGGATGGGCCCTATATGTCTTTGTGTGTAAAATGTTTAAAAGAAACGTTTCCAGAGCTGCTAGAGGGAAATGGGTAATAAGAAAAGGCCTTTTCAGCTTAGATCAAGCCAGTTGACCTGCCTCCTGGAAGTACTTAATAAATACTAACTAATATCATTATTACTAAAAAAAAAAAAACCCTTATAATGACTTCATTTGCCAGGGTATACAGAGCCTCAGTTGCTACAGCAAGCAGAACACAGACAACACAGGAAAAATGTGCACATTAGGAAGAAATTTCCATTTCCATTAAAAAAAATAAGTGTCACAGATTTGGCCCGAATACTTCTTTTTAAGGAGCACATTGGAGCAAACATCCATAGGCATCCTTCAATGAATGTTTGTTGCCCAAAACATATTTGAACAATCATTCATCAGAGATAGAATAACCTGCAAGAAGTGATATAAACAAACAAACCAGGGTTGCAATCTGGAGGTCCATGAGTGACATTTGCCCCACAATGTGTTTTGCTTGCCTGCCCAGGATGGTTTTAAAAAATAAATGTGAATTACTTTAGGCAAGACAGTTATCCTTCAGTTTGTTATAGGCTCCACTAACTACCTAATGCTTTGAAACTGTGAAGGTTTATGCGGTTATATAGCTTTCTGGGCTTTGCAGCTGATTGAGTTTATGTTCTCTGATAATCAGCCATTTGTATTAAGAGTCCTTTTATACCATCAGATATATATATAAGCAAAGAGTGAGGCTGAATCGTAACAGGAGTCTCTGTTAAGCCAGGTGGAAGTTTCCTGACAAACCAAAGAGCGACCCCTCCTTTAATTCTTTCTTGGTATTTCCATTCTTGAGGAGAAACTAGAATTTACTGCCAGAATCTCACTGTGGAATATTCACAGATGCTTAAACTATTTATAAATTAACATTATTAGTAAACCCAACTTCTTGTTTTTTAGTGTACATCTGCTATTTCTCAGTGAATTAATTTTTGGCCCTTGAGGAGGGGGCAGAATCCTTCTTGTCATTGCTCTGTACAGATATAATTGTCCAGTTGGACCTTGTCAGGCAATTACAGCACCATTTCTGCTGTCCATTCTCACATGCTGATGACAGACTTTTGATTGTTATGAATTTTCTGTGCAATGCTTTGGCAATGCTGTATAAAAACTCATACATACTTGTGTTCTGTGAGTCAGCAATTCTTCTAGGAATGTGTCCTGTAGAAATTATCAGAGATGTGCATAAAGATTTATGTATGAGGATGTCTATCACCCTATTAGCTATAAGAGCAAAAAAATCACAATCTAAGTGTCCTGAATAAATATTTGTTAAATAAATTTCAGTATGGTAATCTGGAATTCACTGCAGTCATTAAAAATCTTTATTGAAATATGTGATAACGTAGAGAAGATGCTTATAATAAAGTGGTCTGTGAGAAAAGTACCTTATGAAGTAGTACATATGCTATGAACTTGCTTAGGTCTCTAAGAAGTAAAATCACAGAAGAAGTTTAGACCTATGCCTCAAAATGTTAACAGTGGCTCTCTGGGTGATAGAGGTATGGCTGATTTTAATTTTTCTGTGTGCTTTTCCATGTTTTCTAAATTTTATTGTTTTATAATAAGAAAAATACTAAAAATACCTATTTTTAAGAGGTATGCTCATGCTCCAATGGCTAACACTAGGCAAGCAGCACCCCTTAAAGACTACTCAACAAGTCTCATTTCTGGCTGTTTTCCCTGCCCAAGCCAGAGGACTTGAACGTCAGTTCTCTGGAGGGCCCTTTTAACTACATGGCCTAATTCTCTGATTTTAAGATAATCATGATTTGTAGATCTCTTGTCATCTCAAGCAACTTTTCAATTGTAAAGGAATTGGAAGCTTTTCACTGTCAGAGCTAATGGTCCATACCAGTACTGCCACCCAGTAGAATAATTATGCTTTTAAGGGGAAAATTCTCTGCTACCCTGTGATCGTTAACTACAGGATTGTTCTTTTCATTTCAAGAGGAGTGGCTCTAATTTAATGCTTCTGAATGATAGTGTAGGGAATGGATATTTGTTCTCAAAAGAGTCTTTTTAATAGGATCATTGCCTTGAAGCAGTGTTCCCTTGGAAACTGCTTGATGTCTGTCTGTACATTTAGACATTTAGAAGTTGGGTGCATGTGTGTGTCTGTGAATTCATATTGAAATGGCTGAAGATTAGTATGGAAAAGGGAAATGGATTTGTGTCCTAAAACCTCAAATTAAATTAAAAGTATCTAACCTTTTTTTTTTTTTCCAGAATAAGGATATAATGAGGAGAAGAAAAACATCCAATTATTGAAATTCTTTCAAATGTGGTGGTGGGAAAAATTTATATCTAACATGCAAATCCTAAACTCACACTAGTTTTCAAGTTTTTTCTTAGTCTCTATGCTATGGGTTATATGAAGAAATTAATATACGCTACTGCAAAGTTGCTGGCTTGGCATAAGAGCTCTTGCATATATGGTATTTTGGAGGCTTGGGAAGGTAAATTATCATAAAAATTATTTGTTAACACCTAGTGCTTTGATAGAGATTATAAAAGAAAAAAAGGAAGGATTATATTCATTAGATGACACAATTTGCATTAGAAATACAAAACATTATTTCATTTGGTGAATTCAGACCATAATCTACAGGCAATGAACACACCTACCAAGTGTTGAAGGCGACATTGGAGAATGTCTAGCCCAGTTGTCCTGAATGGCCAGTGTGCACGTGTGGCAGGAGATGAGCAAGGGTGCTTGAAAAGATAAGCAACTAATTGCTGAACAGTTTTAGATTGCTAAACCTTGCCCCACTCAGAATTGGTTGGAGAAGGACACGGTCTTCGGTTATGTGAATTATGAAAATTTTTTAGGAGTTTCTGCTTGAAACCTAGTAACTTTAACTTTCTAAAATGGCAAATGAAAATACCAGGCTCCAGAGAAGTTCAGTGACAACATATAACATTATCAAACTAGTTTAGAAAACGGATTAGTTTCTCATTTATAGGATGAATTATTTTGATATAAAATTGAAAGGGAAGGGTAGGAAACAAGCCTCAATATACCTAGCAAAAGTGTGTCTCGGCTTGCTTTATGCTTTCCACTCTGACACAACCACCTCTTACTTGTCACTATTGATGGATTCAGTTGTCATGACGGCTACTGGCCCAACTATGTGTCTTATCTGCCCATGTTTACCCTTTGGTACAGAAACAAATGACATTTGAAAAAATGACTATATCAAGGTGTAAACACGTTACTGCTGGAGGGTGTCTAGGTTCTTGGCATCTTGAACAAAGAATTGGACAAAATGCACAAACAAAGCAAGGAAAGAATGAAGCAATAAAAGCAGAGATTTATTGAAAACAAAAGTACATACCACAGGGTGGGAGCGGGCTGAGCAAGGGGTTCAAGAGCCTGGTTGCAGAATTTTACCCTCTAGAGGTTTCCCACTGGTCACTTGGTGTACACCTTATGTAAATGAAGTAGTGGCCCATGATCAATCTGATTGGTTGTGGTAGGGGACCAGTCAGAGGTACTTTCAATTTTTCATCTGCCACGCAGAAAAGGGAGGGCAGTTGTCAAGGGAGTAGACTCTGCTCCTTTTGTTATTTGGATGTGGAAAGTTGGGGTTTTCCTTTTGATTTAGTTCTAGAAAGCATGAATTGGCCTTAGGTTCCCTGACTCCAGACCCTGCTTTCCTGCCTCAAACATGTTGGAGGGGTTAAACTGGGTGAATAAATGAGGAAGAAGAGACGAATGTGTATAGATGATTGCTTCAGGAAATTATCACTGAAGAAGAAAGAGCAAGGGTGGTAGCTGGGTAACAGAGAAAGGATGAAAGCCTTTATGGGATATGGTAAAAAAAATTAATGGAGAAATTGTTGCACAAAACTTTCTAGATGTTATTGATGCTATATATAAAAATATTTTCAGGTTTTTGCTGCAATAATGCTGCATAGCAAACAACCTCAAAGTCTAGTGACTTTCAGCAACAAGCATTCCTTTCTAATGGACTCATAGGTTAGATCTTACTTGCCAGGCTCTGTTGGGCTTGCCTGGGCTTGGGTGCTGTCTGTGGGCTGGTTCAGCTTTGATCTACATAATTCTCATTCAGGGACCAGAGGCAATCTCAGGTATGCTCTTTTCAAGGAAGATGATAAAAGCACAAATGTTTAAGCCAAACCACAACAGCCCATTTAAAGCCTCTGGTTGCATAATGTCCCCTTACACAACCCACTGGCCAAAGAAAATCACATGGCTTAGTTCAACATCAGTCGGTCAGAGTACACATCTCCTTCAGAATAAGGAGAGCAACCATGGTGTCTCTGGGTAATTAATTTCAGGGTTACACATGGCAAGGTATAATGATCCACTGCTCTTCATTGGCACCTCCCTGTTAAACAGGGACTTAATATATTGACTCATAGTTAGGACTGGGTGCCTTCTGAACTAAGCCCACTTAGTTTATGCTCACTTTGCTTACTTCATCATAGCACTTATCCTTGGACTATGCAATTAGGGTGTTCAGGGAGGCTTCACTGAGAGGGTGACATTTGAATAAATGTCCCAAAAGAGGCAAAGGAGAGAGCCATATAGATATCTCGAGAAGGATATTCTAGGTAGAGATAAAAGCAGGTGCAGAGGCAGTGGGAAAAAATGTACCTACCTGTTGTGTTAAACGATTAGCAGTAGACAGGAGTGGTGGGAATAGAATGAGGGGGAGGATAGTAGGGGATGAGGTCAGAGTGGTGAAGGGAATCAGTGGTAGACTGAGCAGAGGAGCTGCATGTTCTAATCTAACTTCTTAAGGATTATTCTAGTTATATTGAGAATAGATTGTAGGGGATTGAGGGTGTAAACGTGGAGGTTGGTTAGGAGACTGTGATTATACTCCTGACAAGAAATGATGATAACTTGAACCATGGCGGTAACGACAGAGGTGATAAAAAGGGGCCAGATTCTAGATTTATTTTGAAGGCAGAGCCAATAGGATTGGATGGGTGCATGACAGAAATAAAGTCAATGAGGACTTCCAGGTTTTTGGACCAGCTGGAATGATGGAGCTGCCCATTGCAGATATGAGGAAGATTGCAGGATAAGCAGGTTTGGGGGTAAAAATAAGTTTTCCTAATGACATGTTTTGAGATTTTCATTGACCATCTAAGTGAAGACATTGAATAGGGAGGTGGTGTTGTAGACTATGGTATTTGTTCACAGCTCTTTCTTTCCCCATCCCCATCCTTGTCATGGCTTCTCTTGGGTGAATTATGTTTCTCTGCCTCATTTGTTCTGGCTTTGGCCACATTACTGGCTTTGGCCAATTAAATATGAATGGACATGATAGTGTGCACACTTAGCTGAGGCATAGATACTGCGGCAACCACGCGGCAGCTCCTTTGAAGATTTTACACTCTGCCTTGAGAAAACCATGCCCTTGAAGAGCTCCTGGAACCAGGATGAGAGAGAGTGAAGCAGACCTGAACCGAACCTGTAGCCTGAAGCAGAGAGGCCTGGGCAAACCTGCAGATAAATGAGCAAGCAATAAGTATTTTTATTAAATTACAAGCCACTGAACTTGGGAGTTGTTTGTTACAGTGCTATTAAAGCAGAAACATGATGAGTGCTCTTAGATATTTGAGACTGGAGTTTATGGGAGAAGTCAATGCTAAAAATGTAAATCTTGGAGTTGTCAGCTTGTAGATTGATAGATCACCAAGAAAATGAGTGAAGATAGAGGAGATCCCAAGAATGAGCCCTGGGACCCTCCACTGTGAAGTTGTCATAAAGGGGAGGAGGGGTTCACAAAACAAAAACAAAAACAAAAAAACTCCCCCCAAAAACCTGATGAGTAGCCCGTGGATAGGAGAAAAACCAGAAGAATGTGAGATCCTGGAAAACAAGTGAAAAAAGTCTTTCAAGGAGGTGAGTGTGATCAGCTAAGTCAAATATTGCAGCTCCGCCATGTAGGTGAAAAACTGAGACCTAATTTAGTAACCTGGAGGTGACCTTGACAACAGTTTTGGCAAATTGGTGATTGTGTACTTAACAGAATGATTTAGTAGAGTTTTTTTTGTTTTTTTAATTAGGAAAGAGAAAGAGGATAATTTTTGGAGCAATATAATTTATTTGATGAGAGATTATGGGATCCAGTGCTCAAGTAGAGGAGTTGGCTCTAGATGAAGCCACAAAAAAAAATCACCTGTAGTAACAGCGAGGCAAGTGCAGTACTTGCAGCTGGGTAGATAGAGGTGGAGGCAGTAGTTTCTAGAACTGCTTTTTCCTCAGAGACGTAGGAAGCAAAGTAACTCAGAGTAAAGATGAGGTGATGGAGTTTTCAGGTCGAAGAAGAGAGACAAAAGGATTTTCTAGGAGAATGAAAATAAGTAGAGAAATACAGTTCATTCTCTGGGCAGCACTAAAAGCCTCTCTGAAATTAGTCATTATGATTTAAACACACAGCAAAACTCTTTTTCTGTAGCTACTAGCTACCTTCAGCTTCATGGGTGCTAGGACAAAGCAGGTAGGGAGTTAGATTTAACCATGATTACGGTTTTGCCAAGTTAGAACCACAAAGTAAGAAGATAAGAGAATTGAGGTTTTATGCCAAAGAGAGAGGATGAACTATGGCTTTAAAAATAGGTAAAAATGGAAGTAAATACATAAATAGGATGTGGGAAAAACTGATAGGTCCTAGTTAGGATTGGGATAGTAGAGGGAAAGTCCTGGAAGGACGAGGTGGTAGTGGGAGAGTGGAATGCTTGCTACTGAGCTTACAGAGGAATCAGCGTTGCCGGTGGCTAGGTCAGGTGGAAGACAAGAGCATTAGAGGAGATAAGTTCAGGTGTATTGGAAAGATCATCCAGCTAGACATTTAAGTCACCAAAAATGATGGTAAGTAGAGTACAAAAAGTGCAGTGAGTGAGGAATTCAATTCTTCAGGGAGCGAGGGAAAGGACCCAGGTGTGTAGATAATTGCAACAAGGGAGGGTGGTGGGACGGTCTGATGAGATACATGGAAACTATATTCTGCAGGAGATTCAAGACAAGTTGAAGACATTAAGGATACATGGCATTTTCCTGATGATCCAGCATGGGTTTCAGAGGACACACTGAAATTGTTTCAGGTTTGGGGATGGGTGGGAGATGAATTCCTCAACAGGAAAGTAGGCAGCTATCTAATAAGCCTCTGAGGATGAATGCATGTGGGGTGGGAGAGGGAGCGAGGAGGGCGAGAAGCTGAGCTTCTTGAGGTGATCAATAAATCAGGAATTAAGAGATAAGTCCGTTCAAGTTTTATAGTAGACAGATAGGTAATGAGGGTTGATGTACTGAACAAGAGTGGGATTTTATCTGTAGCACATGAAGTTTGGAAACCCTCCTCTTCTTTTCAAGGATAGTGTGGAAAAGGAGGAACAGTGGTATCAGCTGATGTTTGAAGAGCCCAGAGCATGGAATTAGGATGCTTTGGTGTGAGTGGTTGAGGTAATATAGAATCACCTGGCATAAGCAATTAATCAATGTTCTTTGTTTTTGGGTACTTTAGGTTCAGAACACAGTACTATTCTTCCTTAATCATAATGACTTTTTTCTGATTATGTCATAAAAGCCACGGTTCAATAGCCAACTGTTTAACTGGCAATTAAGTTAAAAGCAAAAAATAAACAAACAAAAATTATGTATTCAGAACATGTATATAAGACAGAGTTACAGGAGAAATTTATCCTGTCTAATTATCAATCAATTTATTGTGTGAAGGTGTGATTGGTGGGGGTGAGGCACTGTCTCTGACCTCAAATAAATTTAATAGAGGATAAGAAAACTGCCCAAACTATTTAAAGAGAAAGGAAGGAATCAGGCCATCTACTTTTTCCCTCTGCTCTGACTGTGATGCAGCTTCATGAGTTAGCAGAGGAGGAGGAAGATGTAATCTGGTGAGTTGTCCATTCTTACTTTTAAGGGACTTGGTGTGAAGTTTTTCACAAGAGTCTACAAAATCACACCCTTGAAAAAGATTAATTTCACATACCTCTTGGTGCAAAGATCCTCTTTTCCCCAAATGGAGGGCTAGAAAAGATTGATGAGGTCATTTTGGCTGATTCATAATAAAATTTTCTTTATTTGCATACAGTTGAGGCATTAATATACTTTATTTTTATAAGGTACATTTTCAAAGCTACTTCACTTACAATGTTTAATTTTATGATAGAATTTAAACTTTTTGCCCACTTTAATTTATGGTGTTAAAGTGTTACATCTGAGTACTTTGCTTAATTGGCTTCCAGAGAGTGACTGACGGGCATGGCTTACATTAATCAGCTCTGAATCTCCATAGCAAAATTTCTTTTACCTTCTATAATAATTTTATGCTTAGGGGCTGTCAGGAAATAGTACATATGCCTTTGGGAATCCCACATTCTAGAGAAGTCAATGTGTGGAAAGATAATAAACCATGTAGCTCCCTGGCACTTGTGTTCCTCTAGGATAGAATTCTTGAATAATTAGACCATGATAGGTTGAGAAGAATTGCTGTACTGAATTTAAAAATGAAATACATTTTAGTTCATCAACAGTATCCTTTATTTTGGAGTCTTGAGATAGAGGTTGTAAATACCTTTCATTTGTTCCTTTGCCTTTCCTGAGGGAGATCATATGAGGTTTTTATTTGTTCTAAACATCAGATGAAGACAAAATGACCACTAGACTGAGAATAGAACAAGCCATATGTTTGAATGGGTATAAGTTGCTTTGTGTCATTTCATTTTTCAAGCAGGTTCTGTTGGGTAGTACATTATGTCATAGCTTTATCTGGAATAAATTAGGTTCATTTACTTCTTGTGGTTCAAAGTATCAGAGTATGGAATAAAAGAGGCCTGAGCAATATCACAAGTGGAGGAAAAAGGGCCAAAAGAGGAAAATGAACCCGAGAAAGTAAATGAGTCAATCTTGGGAAGGAATGACACCTTCTTTTCTGACATGAGGGAAAAGCAGGCCTACACATTGCCACATTTTAAGGCTGAAGTATAAGAAGTCAGTATTGTTGCTGTCTGGTGGTGTTACCTCTACAAACAGCCATGGAATTTAATTCCTATATTGATTTTGGTGCATAGAGGAAAAAATGTTACTTTCCTAGTCACAGAATATCAGCATACTTTACTCAGTTCAATGGTCTTCTAGAATCCAGGTGCTGAGCACTATTGCCCACAGGTGGGAAGTCCACCTGTGCAGCTGTCCTAAGTCCAACTTCCCCACCAG
The DNA here is from genome assembly GCA_963574635.1 of Cheracebus regulus. NCBI lineage: Eukaryota > Metazoa > Chordata > Mammalia > Primates > Pitheciidae > Cheracebus > Cheracebus regulus. Next base: position 28,592 of record CAUYQU010009749.1, on the reverse strand, counting down.
AGAGACTGATTCACAGTTTTCAGCAGCTTATTTGGTCTCTTTCAGGTTGTAAATTTTTGTAGAAATCAGCTCTGCCTTTTCAAGTGCTCCCTGTCCATGCTCTTCATAATAGCCCAATAAATATTTGATGCATGGTCACAGTTTGTTAACAGTGATTTCATTCGCGGAAGAATGTATGTGAATTGCCAGGGTATGTATTCTAGTGCTTCAGTTAGTAGAAGGTTATGGTGGAGTAACCTATCTTTTATTGATGCTCACGGTTATGAAATGTAACCTGATGATTAAGCGGGAGTGGGGGTTAGGGGTGGGGATGTAAATTGGAAAGGACTCTTGGCTGAAAATATCCTAAACATCCACAAGAGGGAGATCTATTGCCATTGAAGCAGAGAGGGGAGCTAATGAGATCTCAGTTCCTAACTTTTCGGAGCAGAATATTTGAGCGTATTTCTCCAGTTGAAAATGAGAAAAGGATAGCCTTTACAATTTCTTTTGGGATGGGAAATTAGATTTAGAGTTGCTCACTTATTTGCAGATTGCTGGAATACACATGACATGTCAGGGTTTAGGATGCATCAACAGCCGCAATGAGCATATCTAAGAGCTTAAAGGATTTTTGTTTGTTTGGTTTTGATCTGATTATGGTTCTTTCAAGGATGGGTTGCAAAGCTACCTTTGCTGTATCTCCCCTTTTCATTTTCTTGGCAGTGGCAGTATCGAGTTAGTGCTGCCCAAATTGAGTTTATAATCCTTGCTGGGAAGTGGCTTCCCTAGTTTCACTGCTTCCTTTGGGCAAGATGTGGCAGCAGAATACATCATTCTGGTTTTCAGGAGCCTTTACTTACCAAAAGGCAAGGTGGAACTGCAGGTAACTGTACAAAAGAGGAACAGAGGGAAACCTGATTCTAAATAGTTTATTTTTGTCCCTTGAGATCCATATTCATTGTCTGGCCTCCTCATGTTTATGTGGTCAATGGGGACAGAAACCCTTTATCATTTCAATGAAAATTTTTGCAACACTATTACTGGATCACTTGCAAATTTTATTTAGTTTCTTTTCAGAAAACTTTCCTTTCTCCTCCTGTGTGTTAACAGATGGTATCAGCTAATGATATTTTCAGGGTTTGTCATTCCTGACCCCTCCCTAATTCATAAGGCTATTTCTTTCCTTAGTTTTCTCATTACCTTTTTAAGCTTCCCATTCTCAATACTCTTCAAGCAGTCCTTTCTTTCTCCCATGTCATTTGTGTCCAGGGTTACCTCTGTGGCCATGCTCTCTTAGGAAGGATGTATTGTAGAGAGATTAAAAGCATGGACTGGAGACATTTCATCTGGTTTACATCTCCGCTCCAGCACTGAGTAGCTACTGTGTGACTTTGGATAAGTTGCTTAAATTCTCTGTGCCTTAGTATCATGACCTGGAAAATGGGAAGAGTGATAATGCCCACACGCATTGGAGTTCTATGAGGACAGGAAGAGGTAATATATGGAAAGGGCTTAGAATAGAGTCTACCACATGGGAAATAATCTTTCAGTGTTGGCTATTATCGTCATTATTGTTATTATCAATCTCTTTCACTATAGACTTTCTTTGCAGTAACTCATCGCATCCAAAGTCTCCACTATCTCCTGAACACCTTTTCTGAGCCTTAGGTACATTTCCTAGGGCTTTCTGGATCTAGCCACCTGGACTGCCCTCAGGTACCTCAGACTTAATATGTTGAAAATTGAACTCCTCATCTCTCACCTTCTTCTTCTTGCAAACCTTGTTTTTTTTTTTTTTTTTCCTATTCCTTCTTTGAGCCAATGGTACCATTTCTTGTCTAAAAGCCAGAGGCAGGAAATAATGAGTTATCCTTGCCTTCAATCCTTCATCTCCAATTTATTTACTTATCAAATCATAGCAATGTACATACTAAAACTTCTTCCACCTCAAGCCCTTCATTATTCCACTGGCCCCGAACCTATCTCCTTGCTCCTGGTTGTACCTTGTTCTTTTTACTTTGGCCAGAATGATATTTGACAAATGCAAATCTGATCCCATACTTCCTCAGATGAAAAATATTTTATATTTTTTATAGCTTTCAAGGTTATGTGGGGTTCGGTGGTGACCTGGACGCTGCTTGCCTCACTGTGCGCCTGTTGATTCTCTCTGCTGCTCAGAAACTATTGTCCTAATGCAAACTTGGGGACACAAAGGGGAAACCTATTGTTCATGCAGCAGAGAGAGAGTAGTATCCAAATTGCTTGTGTTTAATACAGACACTAGCACATAGTAGGTACTAAATGTATATACATATCCGTATGAATAAAGACCTGGACTCTGTGTGAATGGGGGTTCTTTCTTACTCATAGACTTTAAAACTGTCCTCAATGTTTTGATTGGAATCAGCATGTTTCACAACATAATTAAAATGTAAGAAATGTTTCTAGCACATCAGTAAAATAGACACTTTCAAATAATGTCAGAGGAAATGCAAGCTCAAACTTACAAATAGCCTTTTACATAAACAACACTCAGAGGTGCATTTTCTGCTTAATGCATGTACATAACTTCCATTAACGTTCTTTGCCTCAGTGTTTAGCTTTTATTTTTACGTCTGTTGTATAAATCTGAGTGTTGACACTTTAATGGAAATATCCTGGTTTGTGATGACATCATACCAAATGTAAAGTAGAGATGGTCAGATTGTGTGGAAAACTTTCCCCTGAGAATGTCTGTCTGTAATTCTGAAGAAAATTTGTTTTTAATTCAGTGACATTCTGCTTCCCAAGGGAACCTCACTAGTTCACAGGTCCTGTATGCTGCCTTCACTGCTTTAAACTATGGATAATTTTTTATGGATAGTCATAGGGAAATGACTTCATGTGGCCTAATCCCACTTAAAAGGCAAAGGGCTTGGGCTGGAGAGAAATCCTAGGAGTCATTATGCCTTGTGCAGAAAGGGGCTGAGGTGCCACAGGATGGTGATGAGGAGGAATGGGCGATGGGAAAAGAACAGCTGTGGCTCTTTTTTTTTTTTTTTTTTAAATTAGTGCAGTGTTTGTCACATAGTTGGTGTTCTAGAAACCACTCTGGTGAGGCTTTGTCCCATATCCTGTAATTTTTATCTTTTTACACCAAATTTAGGGGAAAATGAAAGGTTTTAGTATACCAGGGACTCCTGGGTTTCTTTACGTTGTTCTGAAATCTGGAAGAGATGGAAGTAGGCATAGACCTTGGATTCTTCTCTCAACTCTCTGTTGGGCCGCTCTGATGGGCTGGGATCCTGCTTGTTATCAGCGGAAGGGGAAGCCCAGCAGTCTCCCTGGGTTATCTTTTCACATGACTCACTCTACCTGTCATTAGCACACTGGCTCCCCTGAGGAATGATATGTGGCTTTGACCTTCATGCTAAATTGTCAGCCTGACTTTTTAATATTCTGTGTTGTTCACTGGATTAGACAGATGCTGAGGGTTTTAATTCCAGGGTCATACCTCTTCTCCGAACATGAACCCTAGTGGATATTTCAAGGTTCATAGAATGCTGAGAAGGAATGGAGGCCATTGTCCTCCATTGGAAGAGGAAACAGACTCACAGAACTGGAGTTATTTGCTGAAGACAGATTTAGTAACAGAGCTAGGATGGGAGCTCAGTTCCCAGAATTCAGTATGGACCCTCTGTCCTTTGCTTTGTTCAAAATGTATCTCATTCTCTCTTTCCAATTCTTTCTTTCCATACTTTTGCCCCACTCTCTCTTCTTCCATTTTGTTTCTGCTATATGGGAACACTTTGACAATGTAGAAAACACAGCAATCTTTATACCATGAAAGCCCTGACAATTGTCTCTTCAAAGACTACAATGTTATTATTAAAGGGCATGAAAAGATAGACTTTATGTTTTGAAGATTTTATTCATATTAACTTTCCCTAGATCAGAGAGACGAGTCTTGACAGTTTTGCTTTGAGACTGCTCAGTGATATTAGCTCATTCTCTTCCTGGGCTCATTTTTGATAGCTGGATGCTTGTAAGGGCAACTCAGTATCTTGCTCTCAGCTCAGCCTGGTCGTTGGTGTCATTTAATATCATTTCACTCTGCTGAGAATCAGACTCTCGTTGAAGTAATTATTTTTCTTTTTAATTTAAAAATATTTCAAGCATACGACTAAGAACAGGAGAAAGTGAAAACCCACATTATCCACCATCCAGATTTAATGCACATTAACATTTTGCCATAACTTCTTCAGATATTTTTATCTTAAACCTTGCAAAATACATTAGAAGTTTCCTCAGTCCTTCAGCCTCCTAAAGGATGAGGATTGTTTTAAAGTTCATGTGTGCTCACTTCTTTATATTATGTCTCTACAAGCAGTGTGTTTTTAACAGCTTACATAAATGAAATCATTGTGTATGTATTCTTTGGTAGCTTTCCTTTTTTTTAAACTCAAAATTAGATTCTATAGATATAGCTATACTTATAAGGTAATTTATTTTTCATTGATCTGTACGTTATTTATTTGGACTGCCACGTATGATACCATTTAGTAAAAAATGCCATAATTTATCTTTCACTGTTGGCAGACATTGAAGTTGTATTCAATTTTTTCTAATATTATAAACTACCCTGCATTGAACATCTTTGTATGTATTTTTTTTAGTGCAGTTATGTGGGAGCTACTCTAGGACACCCATCTAAGATAGAAATTTTGATTTGTACAGTATGTTTAATTTCGCTGCTACTTCTAGCTCTCTGCCTTCTAGGCACATGGTAGAATTGCACTCTTCCAATCCCCTTGAAGTTAGGCATGGCCATGTGATTTGTTTTGGGCAATGAAATGTGAGCACAGCTTTCAGGGGCAGTGAAGAATTTACCACATTCCTTCTTTGCCTCTGCCTCAGTGAACTTTAGTGATCCATATGATGATTTCACTGATTGGGTCTCAGTGAGGATGACATGGAGTAAAGTCTCCAGTTGCCTTGCAATAAATATTAGGCATGAGCTATAAATAAATTATTGAGGTTTTATATCAGGGGTTGGTAAACTATAGCCTACTGTCCAAATCTGGCTCATTACCTGTTTGTTTACATATCATCTAAGCAGAACTGAGTAGTTGAGACAGAAACCATGTAGCCTATAAAGTTGAAAATACCTACTATTTAGCCCTTTGATGAAAAACTTTGCTAACCCTTGTTTCAAACCACTGAGATCCTGGGGTCATTATGCAGTTTAACATAACAAATTCTGACTAGTATGCCCACCACCATGTGGGCCTGGTTGTAAGCTTTGTGCCAATCTGAGAGATGTCTTAAGGTATTTCTTTTATCAGGGAAGCAAATAATTCTGTTTTTAAAGCCATAGATATATCTTGTTGGTCCTTAGGGACTTATGGCTCCTTTGTCATAAAGTCTTTTTGAACAGCTTTTTTTTTTTTTGAGGCATTATCATATACCATATAATCTTTCATTATAGGTATATAATTCCATATTTTTTAGTAAAAGTATAGAGCTATGCAACCATTACCATAATTCACTTTTAGAGCAATTCTGTGAATTTTAGAGTAATCCCCAAAAGTTCTCTCATCCTCACTTGCAGATAATTCTCATTCCCTCAGCCCCAGGCAACCACTAATCTGCTTTCTGTTTCTATAGATTCACCATTTCTATACACTTTATATAAGTGGAACCATACCATCTATAGTTTTTCAAATCTGGCTTTATGGTTTTGAGATTCATCAATGTTTTAGCACCAATCAGTTTCTTTTTATTGATGAATAGTATTCGATTGTGTGAATAATTCCACATTTTCTTTATCCATTCACAAGTTGTTGTAAATTTGAATTGTTTCTATTTTTTGGTTATTATGAATAATGCAGGTATAAATATTTGTGTACATGCCTTTATGGTGGCATATGTTTTTATTTCTCTTGGGTAAATTTCTGGAAGTGAAATTAATGAATTACATTTCATTTTTTAAAGAAACTACCACACTGTTTTCCCAAATAGTTGTTTTGTTTAACGTTCCCATCAGCAGTGTATGAGGGTTTCATTTCTCCATATCTCCACCAAGACTTAGTGTTGTCAGGCTTTTTAACTACAGCCATTCTAGTGGGTGAACAGTGGCATCTCATTGTGATTATAATGATGACTTCACTAATGACTAAATGATATTGAACAACTTCTCATGTGATTATTAACCATTCATATATCTTATTTATAAAACATATATTCAAATCTGCTCATTTTAAGATTGGGTTATATTTTTAGTATGAATTGAAAGAGTTCTTCATATATATTCTAGGTACGAATCCTTTATTATATATATATATAAAATTTGGAAATATTTTCTTTTAGTCTTTGTTTTGCCTTTTCATTTTCTTATTTACGCATTTTGATGGAAAATACTTTAATTTGATTGAGTCCAGTTTATCAATTTTCTCTTTTGTAGACCATGTTTTTGGTGTTGTTTTCTAAGAACTTTTTGTTTCTCAGGAACCTAAGGTCTTGACAATTTTCTTCTAAAAATCATATAGTTTTTGCTTCTACATTTAGGTCTTCTACATTTGGTAAGTCTTCTTTTTCTTCCCTTCTTCCTTCTCTTCTTCTTATCGCTCCTCTCCTTTCTTTTTCCTTCTCCCTTCTGTCACCTTGTGGCAGATAACATCAGTGTTGCAGATGTTTCAATGAACACTTCTGTGTTCTGAACCTGAATCACTTTCATTGTCACAAATATAAAAGCTAAATCCATTTTGATTGATTTTGGTGTATGGTAGGCCTAGTGGCTCTTGTCTCCTTCCTTTTGGGGTGACTAGTGGTGGGAGGAAGTATCAGAGATGAAAACTGGTAGCTTGTTTAGTTTGGTGAAGAAAAGAAAATAGAAGCCAGAGAACATATTTTTCATTAAGAAGAAGTTTTTAAATAGGAAAATGTGAAACTTTGAAAGTATGAAAATATCTTCCTTCTGTGAAAAATCCATTTTGAAACATTATCAATGTTTGCATTGTGAGAAAGCAATAATGAGAGCTACTCTTGCTGTTATGTGCATAAAGTTATGGAGGTTTGAAAAGAAAAGAATCAGAGCTTATGCAACCTTATCTTTCCTTCTAGTTTTACAGACTTCAAGAGAGTTAAGCAGGTCCAGAGAGACTTAAGTTTTCTTCAAAGATTTCAGGACGTAACTCAACTCAGCAAGGAACACTTTCATAACTCTTTCATAAAACGAGGGGAATGTGGATGTCTTTGAGTAGGACTAACATGGCTCTCTGTAGAGATTTAATTGTGCACACAGAGATAAGCCTTTTCTTGTTTCTAGCTGCAGTAACTTGGGAACAGGGTGGGAAGTTATACTGCACTTATTTAGCTGCAGAATTATTCAGTTTTGTAGCAGTATTTCTAACCCAAGAGGGTAGGCATCAGGGTCACAATAAAAGTAGCAACATCAAAGAATATCCTCATAATCTCTACCTATCAGTCAAATGTTACATCTCCCATGGTCTGTATGTTGGGTCCCTCCTAGGAAAAGTCCTAGACGCTGTCCCTGTTGTTCATGCTATGACTCCTGACCCCGTCCACTGTTGCTCTGCAAGCCAGGCCTGGTGGATTTCATTGTCAGATGCTATCTCCAGGTTCCTCCACTCTGCCCACAGCAGCTATCAGGCCTTGGAGTGAAATAGCCTTGGTTTGAATCTTGGTTTTGCTAGTGGCTCTATGTCCATGAGCAAATCCTTTGCTCTCTTTGAGCCTCAGTTTCTCACCTGTATAAGTAAGAAAACAACATCCAATTTTTAGGATTGCTGTGTGGATTAAAGACAATATAAAGCACCTAGCACAGTGCCTCGCTTATCCTAACACTTCTCAACATCTAAAAATATCTTGTTGAGTATACACTATAAATGGTAGCCATACAAAACTAGTTTTGGTAATAGTGCCAGTAGGTCTTATTTATCCCCTTCTTCCCTCTCCTCTTCTTCTCTCTCTTCTCTTTTCTTCTTCCTTCTCCTTTCTATCACATCATGGCAGATAACATCAGTGCTGCAGATGTTTCAGTGAACACCTTTGTGTTCTGATCCTGAATCACTTTCACTGTCACAAAACTCCTCTCCTCTCTGGCTAGCCATCATTGTCATCTGTACCATCTTCCCTGTCAAACCAAAAAGACTTGGTTTGAATCCTAAAGATGGGGCTATATGTGCCAGATTAGCAATACCTTTCATTTCAGGGTAGCATGAACTGAAAGGTTGCTAGTGTTGTAAGGGGTAAGCCTTTTAGAGCAAAATGTGGGGGTGGGGGACCTTCTCTGCACCCCAAGTTACTGAGCTGAAATGCAAAGCTTTGAGGGGCTGCTTTAGCTGGGGAAACTCAGACACTTCTTCAAAATGGTGATCTGGCTGCAGTTTTCCTGTCTGCCTCTTTCAATCCCCCAAAGCTGGAGGGACATTTTTACATTCCTCCTTGATGTGGGGTTGCAGTTCCTTCCCTACTTCTCACACCAGTAAATGACACTTCATTCTGCAACGTCATTCAGCGCATCAGTTAGCCTTGCACTCCATTAAAAATGTATGTACTCTGATTCCTTTGACTTATATTCTTTGCTATTGCCTACAAACGCTAACTCAAGCCACCATCCTCTCTTTCCAGGACAAAAGTCTTCTTACGGTGTTCCTGCTTCCACTTTTGAACCCCTGAAATTGATGCTACATTTTGAAGCCAGAGACATCTTAAAATATAAATCACGTCATGCGTTATCCTACATAAAACTCTCTAATTGCTTCTCATTGCTCTTAACACAAAATCCAAACACTTTATCATGCTTTTACAAAGTCCTATATATCCTGGCTCTACTAATGTCTCTGTCATTATCCACTACTTTCATTTGCTGTGCTCCAGCCACACTGAATGTCTTTCTGTTCATTAACCTCGTAAAATTAATATACACAGCAGACTCTACATTTCCTTTGCCATCTCCTTTGCCTAGAATTCTTTTATCTTATATTCCCCCATGACTATCTTTTAAAATTTTGTTTGTGGATACTGTGATGGTTAATACTAAATATTAACTTGATTGGATTGAGGGATACAAAGTATTAATCCTGGTTGTGTCTATGTGGGTGATGCCAAAAGAGATTAACATTTGAGTCAGTGGGTTGGAAAAGGCAGATTCATCCTTGATCTGCTGGGCACAATCTCATCAGCTTCTAGTGAATTAAAAAGCAGGCAGGACAATGCAAAAAAGGAGAGATGGGCCTAGGCTTCCAGCCTACATCCGCCTCCTATGCTGGATGCTTTCTGCCCTTGAACATCGGACTCTAAGTAACTCAGTTCTGGCACCCGGACTGGCTCTCCTTGTGCCTCAGCTTGTAGACAGCCTGTTGTAGAACCTTGTGATAGTGTAAGTTAGTTGTGTCCCTCTAAGAGAACCCTGACTATTAGAGATTTGGTACGGTTTTGGGGTTTCTGGAGTTGGCTAATCATATTAATGATTAGACCCCAAAATGCTAAGAACTCTACTTCTAATAGTATGGAGAACACTGATAGTCCTTGGTGTGAATGGTTTAGAGAAATATGCAAAATAAATGCATTTGACACTCTTGATTCATCGCCCATGAGAGGCAAGGAGTTCAGTGATTCTATACATAATATCTTTGACCATATGTGGAGAACTAAGGAATGTAATGAAGCTGGTTGGTTGCTCCTAAGTTCAGTGGACATAGTGATGAAAGAAAATGAGGAACTCAAGGATTCTATCTCCTGGCTTCAGAAGAAGATACTGAGCCTTAAATCTGCTAAGATTGCCCTGAGTGAAAGTCTTATCTACTGTAGAGAAAGAGCTGAAATGGTGGAGAAACAGACACAAGCTCTTATCATGCAAGTAAGTGCCTGACCTGCAATGAAATATGCATGCGCAGTCTTGCCAGGTGTCTCTTGTTAAAGTGAGAGAATTGATTGGAAAAGAACAGGACCCTGAAACTTGAAATAAGGACATGTGGGAGGACCCTGAAGAAGCTGGGGACACTGAGTTCATAAACTCTGATGAACGTTTTTTTTTTTTTTTGCCAGAAGGAAAAGCTTCCCCATCTCCAGCAGTGGCAACATGCCCTCCCTGACCTATGATGCCATCAGTCTTTCTACCTTTGTCTGAGGAAATAAACCATGGACTGCCTGAGACAACAGTGATGGCCTCCCCTGAGGCAGTTTCCAGGCAAAATAATGTTGATTCTCCTCAGGAGCCACCCCCAACACTCCTGTTTGCTTCTAGACCTACAACTAGAGTAACACACTGGCAGGCCCCTGGAGGTGAGGTTGAGAGTGTGACCTATGAGGAGGTGCGCTTTCCACTCAGAAAGAACTGTTTGAGTTCTCTAATTTGTATAAACACCAATCTGGAGAGCAGGCATGGGAAAGGATATTAAGGGTATGGAATAATGGTGGAAGGAACATAGAATTGGATCAGACTGAATTTATAGATTTGGACTACCCACTAAGTAGAGGTCTGCTTTTAATGTTGCAGCTCAGGGAGTTAAAAAATGGCTCTAATAGTTTATTTGCTTGGTTAGCTGAAATATAGATTAAAAGGTGGCCCACTGTGAGTGAGCTGGAAGTGCCTGATCTCCCTTGGTTTAATGTAGAGGAATGGATCCAAAGGCTTAGGGAGATTGGGATGGTGGAGTAGATTAGTCACTTTAGAACTACTCATCCCAGCTGGGATGGTCCAGAAGATATACCCTTGACCAATGCCTTGTGAAATAGATTTGTGAGGGCAGCACCTGCATCTTTGAAGAGCCCTGTAATTGCTCTTCTCTATGTGTCAGATCTAACAGTGGGACAGTCACTCAACTACAAAATTTCAATAGAATGGGAATAATTGGATGCTGAGGTGGTAGGGGCCATGGAAGAGCACTCAACCATCAAAGGCAAGGTGGACATAGCTACTGTAATGGACAGCAGAGGCAAAGCAGCAATCAGAATAGTCTGACTCGTGTACTCTGGCATTGGCTAATTAATCACGGCATTCCTAGAAGTGATATTGATAGGAAGCCTACTGCAATCCTACTTAAATTGTACAAACAGAAAACCTGTTGGTTAAATGGACAAAAGACTAATTTGAATGATAAAAACAGAGAATCATCGCCGCTCAATCAATGTCCAGACTAGAGCCAGTTTATAGACCCAGAACCTCTTGAATGAAGGGGAGGCTGAGTCCCTTTGAGGAAGGACCATACTACATAACTGACAATTTATGCAGTGAATCTTTCTCCTATCCTTCCCCAAAGAGACCTCTGGCCTTTTAGCAGGGTAACTGTGCATTGGGGGAAGGGAAATGATCAGACATTTTGAGGGCTACTGGACACTGACTTTGAGCTGATGTTGCTTCCAGGGGACCCAAAAAGTCATTGTGGTCCTCCAGTTAAAGCAGGGGCTTGTGGAGGAGTGGTAACTAATGGAGTTTTAGCTCGGGTCCAGCTTACAGTGGGCCCAGTGCATAATTGGCATAGACATACTTAGCAGCTGCCAGAACTCCCACATTGGCTCCCTCACTTATAGGATAAGGTCTATTACAGGGGGAAAGGCCAAATGGAACCCATTATGGCTGCCTCTGCCTAGAAAATAGTAAATCAAAAACAACATTGCATCCCTGGAGGAACTGCAGAGATTAGTGCCGCCATCAAGGACTTGAAAGATGCAGGTGTGGTGATTCCCACAACATCCCAGTTCAACTCTCCCATTTGGCCTGTGCAGAAGAAAGATGGATGTTGGAGAATGACAGTGGATTATCGTAAGCTTAACCAAGTGGTGATTCCAGTTTCAGCTGCTGTACCAGATATGGTTTCATTGCTTGAGCAAATTGACACATCTCCTGGTACTGGTATGCAGCCAGTGACTTGGCAAATGCTTTTTCCTCCATTCCTGTCCATAAGGCCCACCAGAAGCAATTTGCCTTCAACTGGCTAAGCCAGCAACATATCTTTACTGTCCTACCTCAGGGGTATATCAACTCTCTGGCTTTGTGTCATAATCATATTTGGAGAGACCTTCCTCTCTGTCTATTTGGAAAGCATTTTGCTTCCACCAGATATCACACTGGTTCATTACATTGATGGCATTATGTTGATTGGATCCAGTGAGTGAGAAGTAGCAAACACATTGGACTTTTTGGTGAGACATTTGCATGCCAGAGGATGGGAAATAAATCTGACTAAAATTTGGGGTCCTTCTACCTCAGTAAAATTTCGACAGGTGCGGGGTCTGTTGAGATATTCCTTCTGAAGTGAAGGATAAGTTGCTGCATTTGATAAGACTCCAGCCCAGTCTTTTGGGCTGGAGTGGTCCAAAAGACTGGGCTGGAGTGACCCAAAAGACTACCAGTTTTGAGTGGGTTCCAGAACAGGAGAAGGCTATGCAACAGGTCCAGGCTGCTGTGCAAGGTTCTCTGCCACTTGGATCATATGACCCAGCAGATCCAATGGTGCTTGAGGTGTCAGTGGCGAATAGGGATGCTGTTTGGAGCCTCTCGCAGGCCCTCATAGGTGAATCACAGTGGAGGCCTCTAGGATTTTGGAGCAAGGTCCTGCCTTCTTCTGCAGATAACTACTCTTCTTTTGAGAGACAGCTCTTGGCCTGTTACTGGGCTTTGGTGGAAACTGAATGTTTAACTATGGGCCATAACATCATCATGCAGCCTGAATTGCCTATCATGAAGTGGGTGCTTTCTGACTCATCTAGTCATAAAGTGGGTCATGCACAGCAGCCATTCATCACCAAATGGAAGTGGTATATATGTAATCGGCCTCAAGCAGGTCCTGAAGGCACGAGTAAGTTACATTAGGAAGTTGCTCAAATGCCTATGGTCTCCACTCCTGCCACCCTGCCTTCTCTACCCTGGCCTGTACTGATGACCTCATGGGGAGTATGATCAGTTGACAGAGGAAGAGAAGACTAGCGCCTGGTTCACAGATGGTTATGCATGATATGCAGGTTCACCCAAAAGTGGACAGCTGCAGCACTGCAGCCCCTTTTAGGACATCCCTGAAGGACAATGGTGAAGGCAAGTCTTCCCAGCTAGCAGAACTTTGGGCAGTACACCTGGCATGGAAGCAGAAATAGCCAGATATGCAATTATATACTGATTCATGGGCTGTAGCCAATGGTTTGGCTGGATGGTCAGGGACTTGGAAGACACATGATTGGAAACTTGGTGACAAAGAAATCTGGGAAAGAGGTATGCAGATCGACCTGAGTGGTCAAAAATTGTGAAGATATTTGTATCTCATGTGAGTGCTCATCAGTGGATGACTCAGCAGAAGAAGAGTTTAATAATCAAGTGGACAGGATGACCCACTCTATGGACACCATGCAGCCTCTTTCCCCAGCCACCCCTGTCACTGCCCAGTGGACCCATGAACAAAGTGGCCATGGTGGCAGGGATAGAGGTTACACATGGGCTTCACAACATGGACTTCCACTCACCAAGGCTGACTTGGCTACCACCACTGTTGAGTGCCCAATTTGCCAGCAGCAGAGACCAACACTGAGCCCTTGATATGGCACCATTACTTGGGGTGATCAGCCAGCTACCTTGTGACAGGTTGACTATGTTGGACCTCTTCCATCATGGAAAGGGCAGAGGTTTGTCCTCACTGGAATAGACACTTACTCTGGAGATGGGTTTGTCTATCCTGCACATAATGCTTCTGCCAAGACCACCATCCGTGGACTCTTAGAATGCCTTATCCACCATCATGGCATTCCACAAAGCATTGCTTCTGATCAAGATACTTAGTGGTCTTACCATGTTCCTCATCATCTGGACAGAACAGCTAATGGCCTTTTGAAGTCACAATTACAATGCCAACTAGGTGACAGTACTTTGCAGAGCTGGGGCAAAGTTCTCCAGAAGGCCATGTATGCTCTGAATCAGTGTCCAAATATATGGTACTGTTTCTGCCATAGCCAGGATTCCTAGGTCCAGGAATCAAGGGGTGGAAGTGGAAATAGCACCACTCACCATCACCCGTAGTGATCCATTAGCAAAATTTTTGCTTCCTGTTCCCTTGACATTATGTTCTGCTGCCCTAGAGGTCTTAATTCCAGAGGGAGGAATGCTGCCACTAGGCCAATAAGGGAGTTACAGTGTTGGCTGGGTGATTGACCCAGAGTATCAAGATGAAATCGGTTTACTACTCCACAATGGAGGTAAGGAAGAGTATGTGTAGAATACAGGAGATCCATTAGGGCATCTCTTGGTATTACCATGCTGTGTGATTAAGTTCAATAGGAAACCACAACAGCCCGATCCAGACAGGACTACAAATGGCCCAGACCCTTCAGGAATGAAGGTTTGGGTCACTCCACCAGGAAAATAACCATGACCTGCTGAGATGCTCGCTGAAAGCAAAAGGAATACAGAATGGGTAGTGGAAGAAGGTAGTCATCAATACCAGCTATGACCACATGACCAGCTGCAGAAATGAGGACTGTAACTGTCATGAGTGTTTCTTCCTTTCTTTTGTTAGAAACATGTTTATGCATGTCTACACTAGTGATATGAAAATATCTTCGTTTCCTTTTCCTTTATCATGTGTGACATAAGATTTATTGACTTCATATCAGCATTTATTGTTAACTTTATTTAATAGTATTTGTTTGGGTATGGTGCATTTCTGGTTGTACAAAGGATAGCTGTATTATGTTAGGTATAATTATGACCTTATTATTGTCTTTATTTGAATATAATGTATAATCTCAGGAGATGTGTATGGGTTCAAGTTGACAAGGGGTGGACTTGTGATGGTTAATACTGTCAACTTGATTGAAGGATGCAAAGTATTGATATGGAGTGTGTCTGTGAGGTGTTGCCAGAAGAGATTAACATTTGAGTCGGTGGGCTGGAAAAGGCAGACCCACTCTTAATCTGCTGGGCACAATCTAATCAGCTTCCAGCAAATATAAAGCAGGTCGAAAAACATGAAAAAGGAGAGACAGGCCTAACCTCCCCGCCTACATCTTTCTCCTGTGCTGGATGCTTCCTGTCCTCAAACATCGGACTCCAAGTTCTGTTTTGAGATTCGGACTGGCTCTCCTTAATCCTCAGTCTTGCAGATAGCCTATTGTCAGACTTTGTGATCATGTGAGTTAATAGTTAATAAACTCCCATAATATATATATATATATCCTATTAGTTCTGTCCCTCTAACAGAACCCTGACCAATACAGATTTATAGTAGGCATATTATTTATGGGCTACATTTGATGTTTTGATATAGGCATGTAATGTACAATAATTACATCATGAAATGTTGGGTAACCCTCTCCTTAAGCATTGATCCTTTGTGTTACAAACCATCCAATTACACTTTTTGTTATTTTATAATGTACAATTATATTATTATTGACTGTAGTCACCCTGTTTGTGCTATCAAATACTAGATGTTATGCATTCTTTTTATTTTTTTTTGCATCCATTAAGGATTCCCCACCTCCACTCCACCCTTTCTAGCCTCTGTTGTTGGACACTTAGGCTGCTTCCAAATGTTAGCTATTGTGAACAGGGCAGCAACAAACATGGAAAACAGGTATCACTTTCGTAGACTGATTTGCTTTCTTTTGGGTATACACCCAGTGGTGGAATTGATAGATTATATAGTATGTCAGTTTTTAGTTTTTTGGGGAGCTTCCAAACTGTTCTTGGTAGTGGTTGTACTAATTTACATTCCCAACAACAGTGTACGAGGATTCTCTTTTCTCCACATCCTTGCCAGCATTTGTTATTGCCTGTCTTTTGTATATAAGCCATTTTAACTGGGATAAGATGATATCTCATTGTAGTTTTGATTTGCAAGTCTCTGGTGATCAATGATGATGAGCACCTTTTCATATGTCTGTTTGCCATTTGTATGTCTTCTTTTGAGAAATATCTATTCATATCTTCTGTCCATTTCTAAATTTCATTATTCAATTTTTTGCTATGGAAGTGTTGGAGCTTTATATGTATTCTGGTTATTAATCCTTTGTCATATAAGTAGTTTACAAATATTTTCTCCCATTCTGTAGGTTCTCTCTTCACTTTGTTGATGATGATCTTTTTCTTCAGATTAAGTCCAGGTGTAAATCGCCAGAGGCCTTTCCTGACTGTCCAATATAATGAGGTGCCTTCATTCCCCTGGTGGTTTGCTTTGCACTCTCAGGGTTTTAGTTATGCATTTATGTATGTACTGTTTTGTTTGTTTCTTTGTTTGTTTGGTATCTGCCTTCTCCAACTAGTATACTAGCTCCAGGAGAAAAGAAACATTCTCTGACTTGTTCACTCCTTTATTCTGGTGTATAGAACAGTGCCTAGCATACGAAAGCTCAATAAATATTTGTGCAACAACTGAATCAATAGTTCAACATCCAGGGACAACGTCTCCCCCTTCCAAAAGCACTGCTGAGCTCTCTCTACTGCTCAGATGTTCCACTCCAAAATTTCTCTTTCCTCTTCTGAGGAATGTTCTATCAGACTTCCTGCAGGGGAGCTCCTGATGAGGAGTGGTCTGGCCAGTTGTTTCTGCAGGCTCTAGGGCAGGACAGTTGTTCCTTCAGCATCTAGGGTAGGATTCCAGCCTGGGGACCTCCTGTCCCTACTCTGGGTTCCTCTAAATGGTGATTGGCTTTAGGAAAATGTTAATATCAAAAAGATAGAACTGTAGATCAAAACTAGTTGTCAACCAATTGTATTTGTCAAGAAAGTATAGCTGAAGCATGGAGCAAAATTGGGAATTAAAATTGTGGCTGGCGGGAATCTGTGTTGAAAGACCAATGATATAGGGTAGCCCAGTGAGAATGGTATGAGTGAATTTTAGAGTTGAAGTATGGATTTTTGAGGCCAATTTCTTATGGAAGGGAGCATGTATTTAATGTGGTTGATCTAGGTTTGTTTAAAGAATTGTAATGGCAAAAGCTTCTCATGAGGTTTGGGACCTGACTCAGCCAGGTTTTTCATGTTCCTTCTGTATCACCTGCCCCCCTACCCAACACACATACCAAAAATAAATCAATGGACAAGAAAGTTGTGCTATGTGTGTATACATTATATACATTATGTATGTAATTATACACACACACACACATACAGACACCCCATAATTTCTTAGTCTGTTAATCAATTTTCAGACTCTTAGGTTATTTTCATATTTGGCTATTGGAAATAATGTTGCAAAGAACATGGGAGTGAAGATATCTCTTTAAGATACAATTTCATTGTCTTTGATGTATGTTCAGATGTGGGATTACACATTTTCTCTAAAGTATACTCCCATTTTTTTGTCCTTAGAACAATGAAGAAATGTACTGTTTTGTAATCAGATTTTCAAGAGTGAGTCTTAGACTCATTTTCAGGCATGTTTAATCTTTTAGACCAAATACTGCTTGTTTCTGAGAGGATATCTGTGCCTGCCATATATAGGAAGTAATTGTTGAGATGATATACAGAGAAAATTGCCTTAAGAAGGTGTGTACACACATATCCGAGCTTGCTGAACTCTAACATATGCACTGGAGATCATTATTTTACAAAACAATACATAGTAGATATTCTTAATGATTCAACATAATATTTAACTTGAAGAAATAAAATTCCCATATGTATTATACCATGAAGTAAAGAAAATGTATGCAAAAAGCCACCACCCCTCCTGAAGTATTAGAATATTTGTGAGCTTTTCTCATTTCTGCCATATATAGGGAGTCTAAGTTCTGGTTGATTTCATTACCTGACAAAGGGACTATTTGCTCAAGGCAGCAGTAGAGACAAAAGTTTCCCACAGTTTCACATCTAAAAGCATCACCCAGAAGTAACAACTCTAAAAGCTGCTTTCTCTGCACCAGGCTTTTCATTTGTGCTTCACAACGACCATGGTAGGTGCTATTATCCTTGTTTTACAGATGGAGAAATGGACAGAACAATTGATTTCTTGCAAATGTGGTTGAAGCTTCACAAATTAAGTCTTACTTTTTAAATTATGGTGGTACCTCTTACTTTGAATCAGAATCCCAGCAGGTTTTTAACTTCACCAATTTTTTCAGTGAGAAGGGAGCTAAAAAATGATGTGTCTGTAAAAGTATGAACAAGACCTGTTACCCTAGAGTTTTGCAGAAATGGAGAGATGCAAAAAAGTGATTCTTTCTGTTCTTGACATGTTGGGAAAGCCTATAGACAATTTTGGGTGTGAAAGAAGTTAACTAAGAAGTGTGAATTTACTGTGTTGTTCTGGCCTTAGAAACATGCATGCACTTCATTTTAACCTCTCTCTTTCTCATAGTTTATAACTTTGCTTTTCTGACTATAAATTCTTTGGCTGAAATTCTCCAGCATGACTATTCAGCCTTATATTAGTTATAAAAAAAGAAAGCAAAAGAAAGAAAAAACTACTCAGAAGAAAAGACTAAAATAGAATATCTTTAATTACTCTTAATGATCTCATAGTGATTTGTATTCAGTTGAAAATTCTTAGAAGATTTGAAAATGTCCACTGAAAAGAAAGATTATTTTTTAGATTGCAGAATATATTCACTTAAGCCTCTTGAACTTCTTAAATATTTGATGGAAATTTAAATACCGATTTTCCTTGAAGCAATAGCTCAAAAAAAGTATTTTAATAAATATATCTAATTATACCCTGCACAATTGATTTCTGTAAAAAATGTTGAATAAATTTGAAAACTTTCTGAAACGATCAATATTTCTTATATTTACAAGTGTAGAAGAGAAATAGATGTTGGTTTTTTCCTTGGAATCAACCTAGCACATTAAGGACATTGAATTCATATTTTCTGAGGAGATAGAATTAGCAAGTGTGGAAAATGGAAATAAGAGAGTCAAGTTTAAGATTACATATTTTTGGTTTGAGAATTACATAGAGAAAAAGTTGAAATTAGTGTATGATGTATTTGGTAGATGCCTAGTATTGGAGCAGGGAAGAGAACAAGCAGAACTTCAGGTGTCTGAGTACTGATTGTGTCTGTCAAAATGAGGTCTTCAATGGAATAAATGCAAAGCAAAGTTATCAAGGTCAGAGGTAACTCTTGAGTGGGCATCAGAGTTAACAGTGGAAAAGAGGATCCAACCAGAGAGTGGATCAGTCAGAATGATCTGAGGGTAACCTCAGCCTCTCAGCATGATTTTAACTTAGGTAAATTACTAAGCTTAGAACTTGGAACCTAGAATATGAACTTATGAGTGTAGCTCCTCTGAATACATTTCTTAGTTGAGGTTTTGATGAATCATGCTGTATTAGTTCATTTTCATACTGTTATAAACAACTATGTGAGACTGGATAATTTATAATGAAAAGAGATTTAACTGACTCACAGTTTGACATGGCTGGGGAAGCCTCAGGAAACTTACAATCATGGTGGAAGGTGAAGGGGAAGCAAGGCATGTCTTACATGGAGGCAGGAAAGAGAGAGTGAGACAGAGAGGAACCGTGCCACACACAAACCATCAAATCTTGTGAGAACTCACTATCATGAGAACAGCGTGGGGGAAACTACCCCCATGATCCAATAATCTCTCACCAGGTCCTTCCCTCGACACCTGGGGATTACAATTTGATAGAAGATTTGGGTAGAGACATAGAGCCAGATCATATTACATGCTGTCCTTCTGGAGATTCTGTGAGTTGTAACTATGCTTAAATATAAAACGACAAAAAGTCAAATGTCACCTACAAGCTAACTAATTATAATACAACCTAAGTATATATGATGTCTAAATCTCTGATTTCACTTCTTTTTTATATTTTTTTTAAATGAACCAAGGCTTCAGTTCCACCTAGTAGATGAACTGAAATGACTAATTTACTTTTAAAGTTCAGTGATTAGAAATTATATTTCCATCCTTTTTATATTTCAGCAGGAATACTCATAGATGGTATCTAGGTAAGTTATCATGATATTTTCTTTTTATTTGAATTTTTCAAAATCAAAGTATTGATTTCATCTTTTAACAGTAACATGTTTTGCAATGAAAAAGAGATTAATCATGGACTAGCATGAATACTGTAATTCAGAAGCCAATCTGATCTGGAGTGTTGGAATAGCATTACAGTGAGGAGGGTTCCTTTATAAATAACAGTTGCAAGAAGGAAAGGAGGAAGCCCTACCCACTATCCAACTGACTTTCTAAGAGGAAGCAAAGGCAAATACATAAGGTCTTGTTGATTTAAACAATATATATATAAATACCTGTATATATATATTCACAAATAACATTCAAATGTCCAAATAATAACTGATAATGCTTGCTTATGCTCAAAATTTTGATAAGGGAAGAAAAAGGTATGAATTAATGAATACAGGATGACCATGCCTAATCCAAAAATTCAAAATTAAAAATGCTCCAAAATCAAAACTTCTTGAGTGCTGACGTTGACACTCAAAGGAAATGGTCATCGGAGCATTTTGAACTGTAGATTTTTAGAGTCAGACTGCTCAGCCAGTAAATACAATAAAAAATCCAAAGTCCAAAACATTTCTGGCCCCAAGCATTTTGAATAAAGGATACTCAACCCGTACACAGTACATCCTGTTTTTTGTCCTTACCAGATCTGTACAAACTGACTTCTCATTACCGCTGACTATGTCCCCTTGGCTTCAGTTCTCTGCCTTGTTATTCCCAATTCTCTCCTAGAGGTAGCAAAATTAAGTTTTCTTCAGATTGATGAGACTTAGAAAAATGAAATCAAAACATAATGATTAGAGATATTATATTTCCAGGTCAAAACTTGGAAGAATAACTCAA
The DNA here is from genome assembly GCA_963574635.1 of Cheracebus regulus. NCBI lineage: Eukaryota > Metazoa > Chordata > Mammalia > Primates > Pitheciidae > Cheracebus > Cheracebus regulus. The sequence goes on along the minus strand of CAUYQU010009749.1, from coordinate 7,843 downwards.
GCTTAATTGTAATGTAATCTATGGCATTAACATTGATAAAGGAAGGGAATACCAATGAAAGCAGGCAGTAGCATGAAAGCAAAGACAAATGAGGAGTAAGGGCATCATCTTGGAGAAAAATGGCTCTGAAATTGCATAAGTATCTGGTCCATGAATCAGGAATGTGTATGTAGTGGAGGTGGAAGCATCCCGCTCTCCATACTTGCTGCATTAGCCACTGAAATCATACAGTTAGTTGCCCTTGTTCTGATTCTTTACACTACCTTCTGATGGTAATTTGGCTTCCCATATAGCTTTGCCCCAGTGTCAGTATGACATACGATCCCCTGGGCTGTTATGTCTGTTATTATAAAGGCATGCTTTGGCATTCTGACTGATACTTTAATATTTTGTGACTCCAATTATTGAGAAAAGTTTCTGAGAGACTGATCATCTGATGATTGATATTCTCAATGTGTACACTGAAGTCCGTGCTCTGAGCTGTTGGGCCCTTACTAAGTAAATGCCATTATGGAATGCTCTGGCTGAGATACGGGTGGCTGGAGCTTTTGCCAACAGCATTTCCTTCTCAGCTCATCTCTCCTTTGAATGATGGTGCCCAATTTTACATTACCCATTCCCTTTTCTTGATGTACTTGTACTCATTCCAGTCCTGTATGAGAGACAGTTTCACAGCTTCTATCAATTAGAGCAGTGGTTCTCAACTTTGACTTCATATTACAATTATCTGGGGAGTTAAAATATTTCCATGCCAAGCCCATAATTAAGACCAAGTAAATCAGAACCTACATTAATAGAACCCAAGGTAATTCTGATGTGTTGCCAAGGTTGAGAACCGCTGCTTTAGAAATTTTTTGTTAATTTATCCAGCTCACTTGAATTCTCCCTTTGCCAAATTCCTTTTGCATTCAATCTGTTTTCATGTCTTTGTATTTTTTTGTCTTTCTAAATTGAAAGTATACTCCATGTGTGTTTAGGAGTATTTCTTCAATGAGTTTTTAAATATAATTTATTAAATTACCTGTGATATACATAAATATTTTAGATAGTTTACCAGTTTACTGTACCTATAATGAACCATTCTTCTTCTAGATTGCTTAAACATATTTCAACATTGGTAGGATATAATACATTTTAACATTGGTAGGATATAATACATATTGTTTGTGATTTGGTAATCCTAATCTATTATTTTTGGTACAAGGTGTATTGGAGAATGTGGACTTATATGTGTGTATGTGCATGAGTATGTGTGTGTGTGTGCACAAATAAATATATACATAATTTTAATTATGCTGAAATTACAAAGCAGTATATTAAATAGTAGAGGAAAAAGTTGATTTTATTATCTCATGTTATTGGTAGACATTTTTCCTGAATTTATTTTTTTCACTCCGGATAATCAGAAGCTTATATTTTTATTAAAATTTATTAATATGTGTCATAAATGTGTATCTTTTATTTTTAATTTTTTTTTTTTGAGACAGGGTTTAACTCTTGTTGCCCAGGCTGGAGTGTAATGGTGTGATCTCAGCTCAATGCAAACACCACCTCCTTAGTTCAAGAGATTCTCCTGCCTCAGCCTCTGGAGTAGCTGGGACAACAGGTGTGCACCACCATGCCTGGCTAATTTTTGTATTTTTAGTAGAGACAAAGTTTCACCATGTGGCTGGGCTAGTCTCGAACTCCTGACCTCAGATGATCTGTCTACCTCTGCCTCCTAAAGTGCTGAGATTACAGGTGTTAGCTGTTGCACCCAGCAAATGTGTATCTTTTAATTGCTAGGGTGATAGCCTAGACTAGCTAGGCTGGTGATTTTACTATGTGATAATAAGTTTTTATATCCCCAAATTGAAAGCCAAGATTATGACACACTCTGAGTTCATAAGTGGTCAAAATAAGACTGTAGCCTTTTAGTGAAAATAATTATCTGTAGATTTCAGCTGAAATTAAATGAACTCAAATGATGACTTGGATCACATGATTCCTGGTAAGTGTAAGAGAAAAAGTTTAACAAACCTTTGTTGAATTGTTTGTTACTTTTAATTTCTGTCGCTCTGCATACAGAATTAAGCTTTTAGGGATATGACAACAGGGATATTTAAAAAAGCTTAATGGATAACCAAGGTATTGAATGAGAAAACACAGCTCAACATAGTGTTTTCTTTCCCTCTTTCTTTTCCCTATTTCCCCCTCCTTCACCATGATCCATGGTGAGTCACAGTTGCTTGAAAAACTACAGGATTAACTATTTCTAGTTTGCAATATAGATGCTGAAAGTATTTATCACTTTTCTGGGATGGAAGCCCTAATAAAATAATCAGTTAAGGCTGGGTGCGGTGTCTCACGCCTGTAATCCTAGCACTTTGGCAGGCTGAGGTGGGTAGATCACGAGGTCAGGAAATTGAGACCATCCCGGCCAACATGGTGAAACCCGGTCTCTGCTAAAAATACAAAAAGTTAGCCCGGCATGGTGGTGTGTGCCTGTAGTCCCAGCTACTTAGGAGGCTGAGGCAGAATAATTGCTTGAACCCGGGAGGCAGAGGTTGCAGTGAGCTGAGATCTTGCCACTACACTCCAGCCTGGCAACAGAGTGAGACTCCGTCTCATAAAAAAACAAAAAACAAAACAAAAAAAACCAGTTAAGATTTCTGAAAATTAGTTAATCTGGAAGATTATGTTTATTCCTTGTAAAATTTTGTCAGGGGAGTTGGTACTGACTCTATTTCAAACATCTACCACGAGCTACTTAGTTCCCGTAAAATAATGTCAGAGCCAGCTTTTAAGGAAAAGATCCTTTCAGAATGAACGAGTTAAAACTTTGAATTGTTACATGTTACTGTGACAAATTGCTTCCACCTTTAGATATTTTGTATTGGTTCTGACTCACTAAAAAATAGCTAAGCCCAGGCTGATCTCAGAAAGGACTCCATTTTACTCCTGAAAGAAGTGATTACACGTGAAATGCTTTAAAACTTAACAATTATGAACATTATCATTAGATGTCAGGCAGTACCTACACCATCTGGATTCCTTTTATGATGGAATCTATCATTTCATGCTAGAACTCAGAGTATACCTTTTCTTAAAATCACCTCGACTCAGAAGTCACTTCTTTGGCTCATTGCAAGAGAAGGCACCTTCGGGAACATTTTGCTCTTTCCCATTTGTATACCTCATGCAACAGCACTTTTGTTGATTAAAGATAATTTGACAAATGGAAGTTAAAGAAGGATTATTAAAACAGCTAGCAAAAATGCAGCCTCAGAAATTCTGGAAACCTCCAGAAATGGCTTTTTCAATGCATTCTTTAATAATTTACATTTGACATTTTAAATTCTGAGCTGCTGAATGAGAAGAGAATTGGAATAGAGATAGTGTGTTGCCTAAGATTTTACTTAGCTAGGTAAATGTAGATAGATAATTAGAGTCAATCTGGGAGTTTTTATAACAATGGGGGCTTGTAGGCAGGAGAGACTTCCTATGCTAATAGAAATTGCATTGTTGTCCTGTTTATGTGATGAGGTCCTTTGATTTAAACATACAAGTGGTTTTAAAATTATAGTATTAGTCAAGATTATTTTTGTTGCAAGAAACAGAGATCTTTCTCAATTGTGCAGAGCACAGAACTCTCTTCTAAGAATAGGAGTCAAAAGAGGTCTGGATTTCACAGGGGTGGTGGTTCTGGATCCAAGGCCACCCTTGAATCTTGGTGTCAGGAGCTCATGCATCTTTCCTCTTGTGCGCAACCATTCCTGAGACTCGGCTGCATCCCAAATGCCTGTGTCTTTCTGTCTCCTGCTCCAGTCAATTGTGGGGCAGAGAGAACCAATGGCCTACCGTCCACACAGCAAGGGCTGCAGGTAAGAAATGACTCCTTGGTAGTCTGGCTCAGATATTATCCTCAAAGGCATTGTTACCACAGATGTTACTGGGAACCAAGGAGGAATGAATCTGGAGAACTTTTATTGTCTTAGGAGAAGAAGATGCTACATTCAGGCTTGCCTGTATTAAACAGAGATAACTAGATATTCTGGGGAATATATCTAGAAGACATTTGGTTAATTGTATCTGAAGGTCAGGGCAGAGGGCAGGGCTGTGGAACGAGCTTTGTTTGCCATTAGCACGTAGGTGAGAGTTCAAATCATTAGCTCAAATGATATCACCTGAGAAAAATATATACTGTGAAGTACAATGTGCAAAAAAAAAGTGAGGAGAAGATACAACCCTGTGGAACACCGGCATTCAAGAGACAGGCAGAGGAGAAGCAAAAATACTCATGCAGGAGACAGCCATAGAACAGTCAGAGTAGAGATAAACCTATAAGCGAGTAATCCCATGGAAATCAATGATATACAATTTCAGAAAGCAGTGAGCCTCTAGCATTGTCAAATGGAATAGGGGGAACCAACACTGTAAGAATAGATAATTGGCAGATTTGACACTATGGAGATAGTTGGTGGCCATTTCCAGAGCAGTTTTTAGAGCTGAGGCAAGTGTGTGGTGGGTAGGTAGGAGGTGAAAACCAGCTTTTCGTGGTTGGTGGAGAATGAGAAATGAGAAGTGAGGATGTAGATGTAGAATTAACTAGAGTAGACTATTCTTTCAAAGCAGCTAAACAAAGAAGGAAATCAAGCACAGACTTAAAGGTAGGGCCTGGGCCAATGAAAGGGATATCCTTTCAGGACAGAAAAAATTTAAATATATTTATTAGCTCAGGTAGAAGACTGGAGGGTGCAAGACCACCAAAGGATTAAAAGTTGTGGTATAAACAAAGCCAAGAGAAAGGTGATGTGGAGGAAGATTCCACATTGATAGGTAGCTGCTGGCCTATTACAGTTAAACTGTGCTGGCTGCCCGAAGTTAACTATGAAGTATCTATGTATGTAAGGTATAATGTTCCACTAATTTTTAAATTAACATGTTAAACCACTGACATCTGCACTCAAGTCTTTCTGTCTCTCATCTCTTATTACAGGTGATGTAATATACAGGTGATGTATATTCTCTTTCTTTTTCTTGTCTATTATGGTGTTTAGAAATAGCAGAAACAACTAAAATCCTTGAAAAATTCATTATCAACTCTTTTCAACTTTTTAACCGTTTTGATCTATTAGTGAAATGCAGAATATAGTGTCATTGACTGATGTATGCTTTATCCCCCTTTCCTTTCCAACTTACTCCCATGAAAAATACTAGTGAGAAAAAAAAAATTACAAACACCACCCATATCTCCTAACACCAGTCAAGTGATGGAAGTGGGCTTCCTTAATGGGAAAATTGAAGTAAATTTTTATGATTAGGAGCTTTGTGCCATTTAAACAGTTATAACTACTTCCTCCTGATGGTACTGGTGATTCTAGACTTGCTTTTCAGATGCTGATGGAGCTTAGTCATACCAGGTCAGCAGGGCGGGAGAGCAGAGACAGGGACTCAGAAAGACACAACATGAGACATTTTTATTTTACTTTTTAAAATTTTTAATATTTCTAGGTACATAATAGATATATATATTTGTGTAGTATGTGAGATGTTTTCATACAGGCATGCAATGTGAAATAAGCACATCATGGAGAATGAGGATTCATCTCCTCAAGCATTTATACTTTGAGTTATAAATAATCCAATTATACTCTTTAAGCTATTTTAAATGTACAGTTATTATTGACTATATTCATCCTGTTGTGCTATTAAATACTAGATCTTATTCATTCTATTTTTTTACACTCCTTAACCATCCCCACCTGCTCCTCAGCCCCCTACTACCCTTCCCAGGTTCTGATAACCATTTTTCTACTCTATATGACCATGAGTTCAATTGTTTTGATTTTAGATCCTACAAATAAGTGAGAAGATGTGATGTTTGTCTTTCTGTGCCTGGCATATTTCACTTAATGATCTCTAGTTCATCCATGTTGTTGCAAATAACTGAATCTCAATCTTTTTTTATGGCTGAATAATACTCCATTGTGTATATGCACTACATTTTTTTCATCCATTTATCTGCTGGTGGGCACTTAGGTTGCTTCCAAATCTTAGTTATTGTAAACAGTGCTGCAACAAATAGAAGAGGGCAGATATCTCTTCAATATACCGATTTCTTTGGGGTATATACCCAGCAGTGGCATCATTGGATCATGTAGTAGCTCAATTTTTAGGTTTTTCAGGAACCTCCAGACTGTTCTCCATAGTAGCTATGCTAATTTACATTCCCACCAACACTATAGAAGGGTTCCCTTTTCTCCACATCCTCACCAGGAGTTGTTATTGCCTGTCTTTTGGATATAAGCCATTTTAACTGGGGTGAGATGGTATCTCATTATAGCTTTGATTTGCATGTCTCTGATAATCAATGATGTTAAGCACCTTTTCATATGCCTGTTTGCCATTCGTCTGTCTTCTTTCGAGAAATGTCCATTCAAATCTTTTGCCCATCTTTTGATTGGATTATTATGTTTTTTTTCCTATAGAGTTGTTTGAACTCTTTATATATTCTAGTTAATAATCCCTCGTCAGGTGGATAGTTTGCAAATATTTTCTCCTATTCTGTGCATTCTCTCTTCGCTTTGCTGATTGTGTCCTTTGCTGTGCAAGAGCTTTTCACTTAATGTGATCCCATTTGCCCATTTTTGCTTTGGTTGCCTGTGCTTGTGAGGTATTGCTCAAGAAATTTTGCCCAGGCCTATGTCCTGGAGATTTTCCACAAAGTGTTCTTGTAGTAGTTTCATAGTTTTAGGTCTTACATTTAAGTCTTTAATCTATTTTGATTTGATTTTTGTATATGGTGAGAGATAGGGGTCTAGTTTCATTCTTCTGCATATGGAGATCCAGTTTTCCCGGTACCATTTATTGAAGAGACTGTTTTTTCCCCCAGTATATGTTCTTGGCATCTTTGTAAAAAAATGAGTTCACTGTAGATGTGTGGACATGTTTCTGGGTTCTCTATTCTGTTCTATTGGTCTATGTGTCTGTTGTTATGCCACTACCATTCTGTTTTGGTTATTATAGCTCTGTAGTATAATTCACAGTAATATAGTGTGATTGCTTAAGTTTTGTTCTTTTTGTTTAGGGTAACTTTGACTGTTTTGGGTCTTTTGTGGTTCCATATAAATTTTAGAATTTTTTATTTCTGTGAAAAATGCCATTAGTATTTTAAGAAACATTGTACTGAATCTGTGGATTTTTTTCTGGTAGTATGGACATTTTAATGATGTTGATTCTTTTATTCCATGAATGTAGAATATTTTTCCAGTTTTTGGTGTCCTCTTTAATTTCTTTCATCAGAGTTTCATAGTTTTCATTTCAGAGATCTTTCATTTATTTGGTTAAGTTACTTCCTAGGTATTTAACTTTATATGTGGCTATTATAAATGGGATTACTTTTTAAATTTCCTTTTCACATTGTTCACTGTTGACATATAGAAATGCTACTGATTTTTGTATGTTGATTTTGTGTCCTGCAACTTTACTAAATTTATTTATCAGTTCTAATAGTTTCCTTGAGGAGGCCTTGGTTTTTCCAAATATAAGATCAGATCAGATCGAGAGATCCAAGATGGCCGATTAGCAATAGCTCAGGAATGTAGCTCCTAGTGAAAGCACAGAGAAAGAGTGGACGCCGCACTTTCCGACGAATTTTTGTTGCCCACAGACCGGGAGATTCCCGGCAGAGGAGCCACACGGGTCGCCAGTGCGACTCCTTTGGCCGGCGCGGCTGTTTTGCCGGCGCTCCAGCGCGGCGCTTCCCGGTGCGGAGTGTACGGGACGGACGGGCTCGGCTGGTCCCATCCCCACAAGGAAAACAGCAATTGGAAGCGCTGCAGACTGAGAGTCTCACAGCAAG
>CAUYQU010009747.1:0-18518 GCA_963574635.1 Cheracebus regulus | reverse complement strand
GCATTTCTCCCCATGTTATTCCTCCACAACAAACTCTAGTGTGTGTTGCTCTCCTCCCTGTGTCCATGTGTTCTCATTGTTCAACACCTGCCCATGAGTGAGAACATGTGGTGTTTGGTTTTCTGTTCTTGTGTGAGTTTGCTGAGAATGATGGTTTTCAGATTCATCCATGCCCCTACGAAGAACATGAACTCATTCTTTTTTGTGGCTGCATAGTATTCCATGGTGTATATGTGCCGCATTTTCTTTATCTGGTCTATCATTGATGGGCATTTGGGTTGGCTCCAGGTCTTTTGTATTGTAAACAATGCCACAATAAACATACATGTGCATGTGTCTTTATAATAGATTGATTTATAATCCTTTGGGTATATGCCCAGTAACGGGCTTGCTGGGTCAAATGGAATTTCTATTTCTAGATCCTTGAGGAATTACCACACTGCCTTCCACAGTGGTTGAACTAATTTACACTCCCACCTTCTTGATAAGGGATTTGGTAAAGAACTTGAGAATATTGAGTAATATCAGTCTAAAACCATCTTTTGGTTTGTAACTATATATGAATATACAGTAGCCAAGACAGAGCTCATTCTAAATATATATTCTTTTTGCTGCAAATTCTTGTTAGCATATAATAGAGTATAAAGTGCTTTGGAACTCAAGTATCCTGAGAAGTCATAGTGTAAATTATGGAGCTTGGATTCTTAAAAGTTACGAAGAGCTCAGAAAAAGTGATTATCTAAAAAAAAGCTAAAAATTAGGAAATTAAACGCTTAGTCCTGGATATCCTGCTCATTTATTTATGACCTCAGGCAAATTATTAGTCAATTTTTTCAGATCACTTGGTCTACATTTCTATAGCCATAAAATGCAGATAATCATTATTTTTTAAAGACTTTTTTTTCTTTTTCTCTTTTTGAGACTGTAACCTCTGCCTCCTGGGTTCAAGCAATTCTCCTGCCTTAGCCTCCTGAGTAGCTGGGACCAGGTGCCTGCCACCGTGCATGGCTGATTTCTGTATTTTTAGTAGAGACAGGGTTATCACCATATTGGCCAGGCTGATCTCAAACTTCTGACCGTGTGATCCACCAGCCTTGGCCACACAAACCGCTGGGATTACAGGCGTGAGCTACTGTGCCTGGCCACAATCGATCATTACTACCTGTCTTATATCATGAAGAAGTATTGAGGCATTGCTGTGAAATGTATAGGAGATGATAATTACTTAGGAATGCAAAATAAAAACCCTATCAGGTACCTCAAATTTGTGATAGTCTTGATCTGTGCCACTCATATAAACAGAAAAGGGAAAAAGCATTGACTCATTAAGCCCACGTTCTTCCACTGTATAGCGTGTATGACTTGAATGTTATGCCCCTTTTAAATTTCAGAGCCTCTGGTTTGTTAGCCAGCTGGTCTCCCAAGGGAGGCAGCAAAGGCCTCATTGCTTTGCTGTTGGGAAATCTGCTCTGACTTTGAGCCTGCATTTTCTTTGGCTGACTTTCAGGGCTGCTCATCCGGCAGAGCTGCAAACATACAAATTGCAGAAGTTCTTTTATCGATTTGGTGAGACGGTTCTCTAAAGAGGCTTCACGAATAAAAGGTAGAAAATATGCAAACTTAAAAATGCTGAACTTGAGCTTGTGTCAATTTCTGCTTTTCTCTTTTCTAAGACACAGATGAGCCAAGTGTTCATATAAGTTCAAATTCCAAGCTTCCAATTGACAGAACATAAGAGAGGAAAGCTAGGAAGTGCTTTTTATGGTTTTCAATATGGAGAGCTATTAAGATGTTTTCTTTTAGGAGACAGTGAGACATTGCTTTTAGATATTGTTTTTCTACTGTTTTCATGTTGGAAGTTAATGATCACTAAAATAGGGGATGGGAAAAGTTGTGAAGGAGATTTGTACAGGAGATGCAATGAAAGCGGGCCCACCCCTTTTCCGCCTCCAGATGCTCTGTCTTCTCTTTGGTACTGTAAAGAGGCTGACAGGCTTCCTGTGTGACGATAAATACCACCTACAGTAGGGGCTTGAACTTGAAGAGTTGAGCATTGGGTCTGCCATTGGTTTATTTCATGAGTATATGTTTGGCAATTCAACTGGTTATTTTAGGACACATTCAAGTGGCTCTTTAAAAAGAAATGTGAATTTGTATCTATTCACTAATACCTCTAAAAAGCAAACAATAAAATGTGCTCCATAGTCTTAAACACCAGCATACTTATGCAAGCTTTGTTGTTGTTGCTGTTTGTTTTGTTTTTATTCAATTTGATTTTTGTCTCAAAATTATACTTGCAAAATGAACTTCATCTTGCTTAAAACTAAAAATAAGGGATTAAAATTAAAACTGTGAAGTATTATTTAATATGCTATGCTTTGTACATTTTGAGTACTTAATAAAGGATTTTGATTCAGCCTACTGGTATTCATAATTGTGAAGCAAATTTGGTAGTCTTTGTAATTGATGATCAGTTTAGAATTGATCAGCTCAGAGGAAATGACTTTTCACCCTTCACGGAAGAAGGAGTGAGCAGTACCACCTTCCTTGTGCTTTTCCGTTCAGCCTCTTGTGGCCCCACCATCTCTGGCTTCAGCGATGGGCTCTGGTGGTGCAGGGAAGGTGGGGGACATATGCCAGGATGGTCAGCAAGCCATCAAGAGCGGATTGCTGAGAGGTGGTGGTTGAGGGGAGAGAAGTTCTATCTATTACACAGAGCAAGGAGACACTGGACCCATTTCCAGCTTTACCTGGCCTGGGAAGCTTTTAGCTGCAATCACCACAGGTAGCCATCCATCAGCCGTGAGGGGAGTCAGACTTGGGGGAAAGCTGACATTTATTTTCTGTTCTTATCTGCTGGAGAAATAAAAAACCTGGCCAACACTGGAACCCCTGGGTACCAGCATAGAATACAGAGAAAAGACAATTTACAACTATGTCTGGTTAAGTGCATGCAGGCAATTAGCTAAAGACTACAAATTCTTCCCAGAACTTCACACAAATAGGCAGTAAAGTGGGAGAAAGAACCATGAACATTTGTCTCTGTGAGAGAGAACTAGATGTGCCTTGTTGTGATGGTCTCTCATCCACCTCCTGAACAACTGTGTTTAAGTGACCTTGGAAAACTGGAGACTGGACTTATCTATTTCCTGACCAAAAAATTGGGCCTATTTTGTTTTGAGGAGACACCCTAAGGGAAGGGAAGGAGCAGTGTAGCTGCCTCTTTTTTATATATATTGAACAAAGGAAATTTTGTTTTATGTACCTTTACATGATCAGAATCAGTGCCATTCCCAGTACCTCACCCTAATTGCATGGAAGCCTGTCTTTTGAGGGACTACGTTGTTCAAACATTTCTACTGTATTGCCAATTGTGTGTATGTGGAATAAGCTGTATTGTTTCCTGAGTTTGCCTACAGACCTTGCCTGGTGTGCATATGTAGTCAGAGCTTTTTGTTTATTTATTTAATTTCCATAGGTTTTTGGGGAAACAGGTGGTGTTTGGTTACGTGAGTATGTTTTTTAGTGGTGACTCAGTGAGATTTTGTTGCACTCATCACCCAAGCAGTATACATCATACCAAATTTATAGAATTATATCCCTCACCCCATTCCCACCCTCCCCCATCAGCCCCAGTCCCCAAAGTCCATTGTGTCATTCTTAGGCCTTTTCATCCTTACAGCTTAGCTCCCACTTATGAGTCAGAACATACGATGTTTGGTTGGCCATTCCTGAGTTACTTCACTTAGAATAATGGTCTCCAGTTTCATCCAGGTTGCTGCAAATGCCATTATTTCATTCCTTTTTATGGCTGAATAGTATTCCATGGCACATATACATACCACAATTTCTTTATTCACTCATTGATTGATGGACATTTTGGCTGGTTTCATAATTTTGCAATTGTGAATTGTTCTGCTATAAACACACGTATGCAAGTGTCTTTTTCATGTAATGACTTCGTTTCCTCTGGGTAGATACCCAGTAATGGGACTACTGCTGGATTAAATGGCAGTTCTACTTTTAGTTCTTTAAGGAAGCTCCACACTGTATTCCATAGTGGTTGTACTAGTTCACATTTCTACCAGCAGTGTGGAAGTGTTCCCTTTTCACTGCATCCTCGGCAGCATCTATTGTTTTTGATTTTTCGATTACAGCCATTCATACAGGTGTAAGGTGGTATCACATCATGGTTTTGATTTGCATTTCCCTAATCATTACTGATGTTGAGCATTTTTTTCATATTCTTGTTGGCAATTTGTATGTCTTCTTTTGAGAATTATTTATTCATGTCCTGAGCCCGTTTTTGTATGGGATTGTTTTTTATTTTCTTGTTAATTTGGAGTTAGAGCTTATTCAGCCTCTAGACTTCACGTGATTGTTTGTCCATGGAGTATGCTAGTGGCCCTTGTCTCTGGCCACCAGGTGTCTGAGCCCCACACCTGGTTCCTTATCATCCCAGTTTTTATTATCACTGTACCAGTAACTTCCCAAAATCAAGGTAAGACATTCTGTTATGTGTCTGTGTGACTTGTGATTCCCTGAAAGATATTATTTGGTTTAGCATGTGTTTCGCAGTATTTTGTAGTTCTGAAGGTGGGTGCACATTTACTGATTTGGAGTGTTCACTGCACATTCACAGTAAACACTGTAAATCATTGCTCTGTATTTAATGTAGCACACTCTGTGATGACCTGCACAATCTGTTTCTCTTGTCTCGGTCTCTCTCTTCCTCTTCTCTTCCTCCCTCCTTCCTTGCAAGCTTCTAAATGGAATCTTTTTCAATTCTTAAGAATGTATGCTGACCACTCAGAAATCTTAAAGAGGACGGCTGAGAGAGCTGCACTCACTAATTGTTTAAGTGGCTAATGCACATTTTGCTGGTTTTCTGTTGTTGAGGTGTGGAAGAAACTCATTAGGCATTATTTAATGTTCTCATTTTGCTTTCAGTCTTCTCTGTGGAAAGCAATGCTGTGTTTGTTCTTTCACCGTGGCGTTGAATCATAAAAGTAAATACTAAATATCATACAGTTTCCATCTCATTGATTAAGCTACACATTTTATAATTAAGATGAACCTTATTTTATCATTTTGCTTAATCTTGACTATAGAGACAGCATTCTTTTAAAAATGTCTATTATTTATTTTATGCAACAATACATAAACTTTGTAAAAATTAGATAATAGAGTAAATGCAAAGAGAATTTTTCAAACTACTTTTAATTCCACCACCAAGAGGAAGAGTACAGCATTTTGTTGTATAATGCTTTAAAAATGTATTCTCACATAAATATATTATTGTTAACTAAGATGATGTACATAGTACTCACTGATGCATTATTATTAAGAAATTGAAGAATTACAAGAATGTAAAAGGGTGCTACATTTGAGTCAGTGTTGAGATTAGGGTTCATAAGTTAAAGATTTTAATTTGCAAGACTGAGAAATATTGAATTAAATTATTTCTTTTTGAATTTTCAAATTAACGAACTTCTTGCAAAAAACAGATAAGTTGGGGGGAGAGAGAGAGAGAGACCAGAAAATGTACAATGTAACCAGATGCTGGAGCATCATATTTGAACTATTAGGGGCATCAGATTAATCTTAGTTCAATCTGAGGGGAGTGTAAATATATTATGGTATATACACTATGTATGTGTGTGTGGGTATATATATGCTGTATGCATACACAAACACACACAGACACACAATAAACAGTGGACTAGTAATTGAATTAAACAGAGTGTCTCATATCCTGTTTTGAAAATAGGGTGTAAATAAATAATAGAATAGTCAGTGTCAAAGGGCTCCGATTTGTTATTTTTTGTAAGATGACACCCAGACATATTACTTCTGAAAGCATTTAAAATCTGTTCCTTCTCACCCTTTTTATTACATGCAGTTACAACTTGATTGTTTATAATGGGTTTAGGTAAGTCACAGGACAGATTCTGTCTCCCTGCTATATCTGTTTCTTCGTATAATTTTGGCAGTACCAAGCTAGATTTGTCAATCCATCTTAGCACATTAGCTGTGTTATGTTAGCCCTGTTTTTGTTTAAATCTACAGTTATGTGGTGCGTAAGGATATTTTGGTCAGTGACAGACCACGTATATGACGGTGGTCCCAGAAGATGATAATGAAGCTGAGAAACTCCCGTAGCTTAATGATGCTGTGACTGTCCTAAGGGCACAGCACAATGCCGTTTACTCAGGTGTACTAGTCTGTTTTCATGCTGCTAATAAAGACATACCTGAGTCTGGGTAACTTGTAAAGGAAAGAGCTTTAATTGATCCACAGTTCCACATGGCTGGGGAGGCCATGGCAAAAAGCAAAGGAGGAACAAAGTCACGTCTTGCATGGTGGCAGGGGAGGGAGAGCATGTGCAGGGAATTCCCCCCTCTAAAACCATCAGGTCTCACGAAACTCACTCACTATCATGAGAAGAGCACAGGAAAGATCTGCCTTCGTTATTCAATTATCTCCTACTGGGCCCCTGCCATGACATGCGGGAAGTATAGGAGCTATAATTGGAGATTTGGGTGGTGACACAGCCAAACCGTATCATCAGGTATTGTGGTGGTGCTGTTGTAAACAAACCTACTGTGGTGCCAGTTGTAGAAATGTCTAGCACATTGAATTATGTACCTTACATAACACTTGATAACTGACAACTATGTTGCTGGTTTATGTATTTATTATAATTTTATCATTATTTCATTTATTATTTATTTTGAGACAGAGTCTCGCTCTGGAGCCCAGGCTGAAGTGCAGTGGTGCAGTCTTGGCTCACTGCAACCTCTACTTCCCATGTTCAAGCTATTCTTCTGCCTCAGCTTCCTGAATAGCTGGGATTACAGGCATGTGCTCCTATGCCTGGATAAGTTGTGTATTTTTAGTAAAGACAGGATTTCCACCTTGGCCAGGCTGGTCTTGAACTCCTGACCTCAAGTGATCCATCCGCCTCAGCCTCTCAAAGTGCTGGAATTGCAGGCTTGAGCCACCATGCCCGGCCTAAAAATCTTTTATATCATATTTTAACTGTACCTTTTCCATGTTTAGGTACACAAATACTTACTGTGTATTACAGTTGCCTGTAGTATTCAGTACAGTAGCGTGTTGTATAGGTTTATAGCCTAGGAGTGATAGGCTATACCGTCTAGCCTAGGTATGTTGTAGGCTATGCCATCTTGGTTTGTGTAAGTATACTCTATGATGTTTGCACAGTAATGAAATCACCTAAGGACACATTTCCCTGTGACTTCACTATATTTGTCTTTGTGACTTGACTATTTGGAATCTGAGTGCCGTGAAGTCAAGGGCTGTTTTCGCCAGTCTTGGTTTTCCCATTACTGGATGACAGAAAGTAGGTATTGATCAGTCTCCCTACCGGAAAGTCCAAGGCCCAATTCTGCTTCTGATTTGTTGTTGTTACAAAGAATTAGAATTTTCCTCTTTTAAGAACTCCAAACTGTACTTCCTAAATCTTACTTTCTTATTCAATTTTTTATAGATGTTTTTTCTATGACTATTACTGTTGCTGAAAAACATAATCTGTGATAGAAATATTAATAATTGTGCTTTGGGAGTATGGAAGAAGGGTAAGAATAATACAATATCAGATCAGAGAGAGGGTGGGGCCATATCTCACAAGATCTTTTATTTGGAGTTTGGATTGGATTTGCCTATAATGGGGGCCCATTAGGGTAAATCAGGGGAATGACATAATGTGGTCTGCACATTAATATTGGAATTATTCTGGCTGTTATGTAGAAGCAGAGATATCAGTTGGCCAGAGCTGGAGTTCAGGCATTAGATAATGGCTGTTTGGGCTGGAGTTGGCACAATGACCATGGTGAGAAGTGGTCACGTTTGGGATGTGTTTTTGGAAGTGGCAGGAGAGGGCTTTAGAGGTAGTGAGTAAGTGAAAGGAAATGAATTCAGGAATGACTCCTTTGTTTTTAGCCTGAGCAAGAGCCATTATTCTTGATATATGGTATATTTGCAATTAATCATATTCTGTAGTCTGTGGATGGGTGTGTATGTGTGTGTGTGTGTATATATGTGTGTGTATGTGTGCATATTTGTGTGTGGCCTTTCTCCAGAGTTGACCAGTTCCTTGAGGCATTCATCTTGGATTAATCCTATATTTCACCTACATGTGGTCATACTCTATGCAGAAATTGCTCCTCAGTCACCCTATGACCTGGAGTTACTGTAGGCAAGATCTATTTATCTAGCACAGTGTTTTAGGAAATTACAGTTATCAGGAGATCATACATATGAATTCAGATTTCCACCTTCTTTTGAAAAATGAGAAATTCTGCCTACAGTGAACATGAATTTCCATATGGCCACCCTTGGCTAGAAAATTGAGCGGGAGCTGGCACTTGAGCCTGCAGAGCCAGCTGATTCTCCAGGTCTGCCTGGGGCTCATCAGGCTGGCTTCCCTCAAATGTGTCATCACTGCAGTTGTTTGCAGCTGCCTCCTGGCTTCTCCTCATGCATTGTGATGACCACTTGCCTTTGTACTCTAACCATTTTTTTTTTGAGACTGAGTCTTGCTGTCACCCAGGCTGGAGTGCAATGGCGTGACTGCAGCCTCTGCCTCCCAGGTTCAAGCAATTCTCCTGCCTCAGCCTCCTGAGTAGCCTGGGATTACAGGCGTGCACCACCACACCCCGCTAATTTTTTGTTTTTAGTAGAGATGGGGTTTCATCGTGTTAGCCAGGATGGTCTCGATCTCCTGCCCTCGTGATCTTCCCGTCTCGGCCTCCTAAAGTTCTGGGATGACAGGTGTGAGCCACCGTGCCTGGCCTGTGCTTTAGCATTTAAAAATCCAGCAGCAGTAGTGTCCCAGCTGCAAGTATGAATGCTGGTCCCTTTTGTCAAAATGGTGATGTTAGAGGGAGATGAGGCCTGGGGACACTGAAAGCTGGCCATTCCAGGGCTGTAGTGTCTGTCATCTAGAGTCATGTCTTGTTGTTGTTTAGGTTTTTAAAAGTTTAGTGTGACCCAAGGCTTATATACACTTCAAGTTCAAGACTGTTCATTTTGTACTATTTTGTGTTTATTGGAAAACTATGGAAATCCTCTTGTGAATTAAGGAGAATGACCTGAACTTGGCATTTCTGCAGGGCCAAATACAAAGGAGGTATTCACTAAATATTTGTCCAAATGCATTATTCAACTGTATTCTCTTTGTCAGAGAAGTCTCTGCAAATGAGTCTTTGCAGAGATTTCAAAATCGAAATAAGAGGTTAACTGTCAGGATGAATCAGTTTTTATTTTTATTCAAAGATGACTTCTGACATTTCCAAGCTGTTTCCCAGAGTGGATCCCAAGTTTACAGCTTGCGATACCGAAGTACCAGACATGCTTTTTAAAGTGGTGAGCTAGGAAAAGGTAGTCTGAATTTCCAATTCATCCAAATGTAGTATACAGCTCATTTCTCTCTTTGGGAAGCCACTAAGTATATCCCACCCACCCCAGTCATTAAGTATGTTGTCCCTGTATGTCCCAGTCCAGTGATGAAATATTTTCTTTCCTATATATCCCAGTCCTGTGCCTGCATAATTTTAGTAGCAGTGCGTCACAGATGTTGAGAACATCGATTTAGAGCCAGATTTTGTGATATCAGATCCTGGCTCTGCTTCTCACTTAAGTCACCTCCACGTCAGATTTTTCACCTGTAGAATGAAGAAGATGATGCTATTTATCTTGAAATACTATTACAAGGATACAAATAATATATCTAAATAATACAACTAAATCTCTTAGAACATATCTGCTACATAGAAAATGCTTGCCATCATTATGTCTAAGAATATTTCATGTTTCTACTGCCTGTTTCCATCTGGCCCATGAGCTAAGAATGATTTTTTACAGTTTTAGGTGGTTGCAAAAAATCAGAAGAGTAATATTTTGTGACATGTGGAGATAACATGAAATTCAAATTTTAGTGTCTACGAATAAAGCTTTATTGAAAGATAGACATTCCAGTTGGTTCGTTTATGTATTGTCCATGACTGCTTTCACTTTACAGCAAAAGGTAGCTAATTGTTTTTGAGTGAGATATGTTCCTGCAGGTATCATGTGACCTGTAAATGAACCCTGAGATTTGTAGCTCTTTCTCTGAATTGACACTATCATGTTCGGATGTTCAGGGCCTGCTTTTGCCTTCCTGCCCGAGACGAGGAAATGCTGATTTGTTGTGTCAGTCCTTTCAGATATTATTGATCTTTTATTACACTTTTCTGACAGTGGAAAACACTAAAGTTATGCTTGGGATACAAATAGTGACATCAACCATCTAATGAACATCCGTCATCTCAGTTTTCATCAGGTACACAAATAGATGCAGAAAGGCCAAGTAACTTGCCCAAAATTCTGTGGCCAGTAAGAGGGCTCTTGTTTACAGGTGAGGTCATCGATGGACATCTGTAATTATTTATAATAGGAATAAATATTTATATTTTCTTTATTTATATTACACTTTTTTTTTTGAGCCAGAGCCTTGCGATGTTGCCCAGGCTGAAGTGCAGTAGCATGATCTTGGCTCACTGCAGTCTCCGGCTCCTGGATTCAAGGGATTCTGCTACCTCAGCCTCCCGAGTAACTGGGATTATGATGCGCGCCACCACACCTGGCCAATTTTGGTATTTTTAGTAGAGTTGGGGTTTCGCCATGTTGGCCAGGCTGGTCTCGACTTCCTGACCTCAAGCCATCTGCCCGCCTTGGCCTCCCAAAGTGCTGGGTTTACAGATGTGAGCCACCGCACCCAGTGAGCTGCTTTATATTATTTTTTGGAAAGTGGATAGTGGATTTGAGAAGGGTTCCAGGCCGCCTAGGTGTTTTATTAGCTGCCCTTGCGATTATTGGTATTTTCTAAGATGCTTTCTCTGCCTAGATAACCCCATTTCTCCCATGCGCTTTACCTGTATGATGTATTTTTGCTATGCCTAAGACCTGAAAGTGAATCTGGTTATTTGTTGGCTATTTTGCCAAACTGTACTTCTGGCTGGGTGGAGGAGGAGGGTTAGAGGTAGGCAAGTGATGAAGCCACTTCTGCCCGTTGCTTTTGCTGACAGTGGGTGGCAAGTCCTCAGTGTGCGGGGATTTCTCCTCGCTCGACTTTCTAAAGTTCTACCTCTGGGAAGTGACTCCTGCGTCTTGCACATGTCTATGTTATTTGGATTGATGGAGATAATTTCTTTGTTCCTGAATCCATCGCTGCCTTTGAAAAAGGCAGTTGGGAATAGAAAAGCAGCTTTGTTTCAGATATGAGTAAGTCACATTCTGTGGTGAAAACTTGACTGCACTTTCCCTCATCTAGACTATACGAACAATGAAAAAGGCACATGCTAAAAATTATTAGTTGACTATACCTAATAGTTATTTACAACAGATAAAGGGAGGGAGGGGAACAAAGGTTGAAAAGCTACCTGTTGGCTACTGTGTTCACTACTTGGGCAATGGGATCATTCGAGACTCAAACCTCAGCATCACACAACACGCATGTGACAAACCTGCATATGAACTCCGTGAATCTAAATGTTTTTAAAAGGTAAGTACATTATGCCTTGTGGAAAACTACTTAAAGTCTATTTCAAGGGTCAACTCCTGTCTGAAGCCTTTGCTCACACCCTGGCTTGCGGTGGTCTTGGGGTCTCTCTGTCTCTCCTCTGTGCTCCTATAGCGCTGGTACACTTCTGTGTTACAGCCCTTACATACTGCGCTGTAATTACTATTTTCTCAAAAAGACGATCTCTTCCACCAATGGTAAGCTGTTGAGTATGCGGAACATATGGAATCTTTATTCTTCTTTGTAATTCAGGTCTCTGCAGGCATGTGCGCGCGCACACACACACACACTCACACCCTCAATAAAAACAGATCAGGAATCGAGAGGAAGGAAGGAGTAATGCTACATTTTAGGAAACTCCAGAATGGTTCCTTCTTCCCCTTCCTCCATTTCAAACTCAGAGTAAAGTTTTGCTTCATATGAATGATATGTTTGTGTGTGTGTGTGTGTGTGTGTGTGTGTGTACACACACATACATATGCATATATTTATTTTATTTATTTGTTTTTTTGAGGTGGAGTCTTGCTCTGTCTATCACTCAGGCTGGAGTGCAGTGGTGCAATCTCAGCTCACTGCAACCTCCGCCTCCCGAGTTCAATCGATTCTTCTGCCTCCGCCTCCCGAGTAGCTGGGATTACAGGCGTGTGCCACCACGCCTGGCTAATTTTTTTTATTTTTAGTAGAGACGGTTTCACTGTGTTAGCTAGGATGGTCTCAATCTCCTGACCTTGTGATCCGCCTGCCTCAGCCTCCGAAAGTTCTAGGATTACAGGTGTGAGCCACTCCGCCTGGCAGATATGTATATATTTTTTTAAATGAGAAATGAAGAAGATAAAAGAAGCACTGGTTATAAAATATCTATTATTGACAGAAAGTGAGACTATTAATCTCTGTGGAGACTTTATTTTACAAGGAAGTCATTTGATACAAGAGAATACAACATTAATTAAATATTACATTGTGCTGTATAGTTCTCAGGGCATGTTCTTATAATATTCTTTACAGTGACTTTTGATTTAAAAGCTTAGGCAGCTTAGCCAGGTTCACCAGGTAGTTAATGGTTAAACTGGGCTCAAAAACTGAGACTTCCTGATTTTATATTCAGGGATCGCCCCATAGCACAACAAACCCATCGTGTCACGGACAGGCAAGGATCTGCCAAACTTATAGTGAATGGAGTGAGATTTTCTGGCTTCAGACACTAGAGTAGGATTATCTCTTGGAGTCAATGCTATTTATCCAGGACAAGTGTTCAGGAATTGTATAAGCTTTGTCAGTCAAAATCTTGGACTAGTACTAGACTTAAACACAAAAAGTATTTAATGATTAAGCCAAAAGTGCCTTAAGTATTAAGAAATTAATAACCAGAAATACAGACTGAACACTTCAGCCCTGAAATTGATGACCAAATCACCTGCTCCCTTAATGGAAATGCTGAAAGACATTGTCACACTGTAATGTGAGACGCAGCGATGAAGTGACAATCCTCATACTTTTAGTTGGCCTCTGCTCCTGGATGTTGTAGGCTCATTTGCATTTTTAATGCATCTCTTTATCATTGTTTTCTCAGGAGCATATACCATACTCAAGGTCTATTAATTTTTTGTTGTTGTTCATTGTTCTTTCTTCCACTTTACTGTATATTTGTGTGACATTCTGTCCAGACTTTATCGGTTTTTTGTTGTTGTTGTTGTTTTTGAGATGGAGTCTTGCTCTGTTGCCCAGGCTGGAGTACAGTGGCATGATCTTGGTTCACTGCAACCTCTACTTCCCATGTTCAAGCAATTCTCTTGCCTCTACTTCCCAAGTAGCTGGGATTACAGGGGCCCACCACCATGCCTGACTAATTTTTGTATTTTTGCTAGAGACAAGGTTTCACCATGTTGGCCAGGCTGGTCTCGAACTTCTGAGCTTGTCTTGGCCTCCCAAATGCTGGAATTACAGACATAAGCCACCATATCAAAAGGCCTAGGAAAAATGCAGTTTATTTCAGCTTAAAATATTCCTTATGAGATTTCAAAATGTTCTGTATTTGTACTTGTTCTTTCTATAAAAGACAAATTTGGATAGTCTGCAGATTATCTAGAACATTTTAATTGAACAAAAAATGAAGCCACTCATTTATTTGCCAGATATATATAAAGTTTCTGCTGTTGGCATACCCTATATTTTATTTATTTGTTTGTTCTTTTCTTTTACAGAGTGGGAAACCACCCATCAATGATATGTTCACAGACCTCAAAGATGGAAGGAAGCTATTGGATCTTCTAGAAGGCCCTACAGGAACATCATTGGTGAGCAAGTCATCTTTGTAAACTATGGAGTCTCCTGTCATTACTGATACCTGATGACCCACTGTGGGTACCCATTAAAGTGAAAATGTCCATTTTACTTTACATTCAAATGTAAAGGCTGAAATTGGGAACATTTTTAACAAAATGTTTTAGTGAATTAGAGCAACATTTTGGCTCTTCTGAGGGCTCTGATTTTATTGAAGATAAAATTACCTTAAATGTTTATTGCTCTGAGATAGCCAAGGGTGAGAGAATTACAAAAAAGAATGGATTTATAGGATTTATATAGGCACAATATTTTGAACACTAGAGTCTAGAGACAAACACTTTAAATGTTAAATATTTTAAAAAGTGGTTATTAAGGCTGGGCGCAGTAGCTGACGCCTATAACCCCAGCACTTAGGGAGGCCAAGGTGGGCGGACTGCCTGAGCTCAGGAGTTCGAGACCAGCCTGAGCAACACAGTGAAACCCCATCTCTGCTAAAATACAAAAAATTAGCCAGGCATGACATTGTGTGCCTGTAGTCCCAGCTGCTCAGGAGGCTGAGGCGGGAGAATTGCTGAACCCGGGAGGCGGATGCTGCAGTGAGCCGAGATTGCGCCACTGCTCTCTAGCCTGGACAACAGAGCGAGACTCTGTCTCCAAAAAAAAAAGGGAAAAAAAAGTTGTTAAAAACTTGACATCTATTTTTTATTCAGATTTTCACGATTAAATTTTGTTTATTTTTAAAATACAACTCTATCATTTGAATGTGAGATACTCCATACTCATACAGAAAAAGCTGCCAATGAAGAGGATGCATGTATGGGTACAAATGTTAACAGTAAAGGTCGAATTACCGTCACAGTATAGAGATGAACTCCTGAAGATGACTTTCTTTCTTGCAAAAGTGTGGGGTGTCATTCTCTCCCTTTTGTCCTCCAGATGGTGGGTAGACAACTGTTGGGCAGGCTGATCCCTCTCTCAGATAAGAGTCCCCGGCCAGTGAAGTAGAAAGAAGCTGAGAAGGTTATCTTTCCCCAGATGGGGATTCCCTGCCTTCCCAGGGCTCTTGTAATGCTACGTGGAGCCTGAGATAGTGCCTCTGAATCCTCCTTGCTCTGTTCACGTCTGTGTGGAATAAAGAGGACACAACTCTAAAATCTTTCTGCAGCCAGACCAATCGAGAGAAAGGAAGCTTTGTTCATAGAGCACTGGTTTCCAAACTTGCCTGCACATTAGAACTATGGACAATCTTTTAAAAATCCCAAGTCCAGGGCCGGGTGTGGTGGCTCATGCCTGTAATCCCAGCACTTTGGGAGACCAAGGTGGGTGGATCACTTGATGTCCGGAGTTCGAGACCAGCCTGACCAACATGGAGAAACCCTGTCTCTACTAAAAAAAATAGAAAATTAGCTGGGTGTGGTGGCACACGCCTGTAATCCCAGCTACTTGGGAGACTGAGGCAGGAGAATCGCTTGCACCTGGGAGGTGGAGGTTATGGTGAGCCAAGATCACGCCATTGCACCCCAGCCTGGGCAACAAGAGTGAAACTCCATCTCAAAAATAAATAAATAAATAAAAATAAAAAAAATAAATAAAAATCCCAAGTCCAAACCACACCCTAGACCCATTAAGCCACAGTCTTCTAGGATAGGGTTGGACACAGGTATTGGTGTTTTGTGAAGCTGGCTAGGAGACTTCAATGTGCACACAAGTTAGGGAACTGGTATCTGAAGATGTTGTTAGTTGAGGGATTTGCGGACTGTTCACACCAGCCTCCAGGGCGGTGACCTGAGACATCAGCCACAGCTCCCGGCTCTGAGGGGCCCTGCATACTGAGCTGCTGTTCTACGTACCTCCCAACGTTAGTGTTTGCCAGGCATATGGAGGGACAATCAGTTTTACCTGCTTTCGTGTTTTGTTTTCCAGCCAAAGGAGCGTGGTTCCACAAGGGTACATGCCTTAAATAACGTCAACAGAGTACAGCAGGTTTTACATCAGAACAATGTAAGCTTGTAATGTGAGTTTTGGGGGTCTATGCTGCCATCAGCATTATTTATTATGAAACTTGCCAGCTGCTTGATGCATTGGCATCCACTGATTCTTGCAGACATTTTTTCTTATGAGAGATATTGAACCTTTTCTGTGAGTGAAGGAAGAGTCACGTGCTTTTTCCGATGGCTATATTGATCTGTGATATAAATAACACATTTTTGAGATTTAGGTTTACCCGATTCTCTACAATGAAATTTCTCTTATCTCTCACTTATACTGCTGTCCAAATGTGCTTAAAAAAACCCTGGAATTCTGTGAAGAAATTATCTTAAAAGTTTTTTTTTTTTTTTTTTTGGTCCTAATAGGTAGAATTAATGAATATAGGAGGAACTGACATTGTGGATGGAAATCACAAACTGACTTTGGGGTCACTTGGGAGCATCATTTTGCACTGGCAGGTGGGGAAATTTCCAGTCACCTTTTAATAGAAATGGAAATTGTATTGTTTGTCTTTTGGTTTCTTAGGGCGGCTGTAATGAAGTACCACAAGCTGCTTGGCTTGAACAACAGAAATTTGCTGTCTCCCATTTCTGGAGGCCTGAAGTCCAAGATCAAGCCATCAGCAGGGTTGGTTTCTCCTGAGGGCTTTGAGGGAGATTCTGCTCCAGGCCTTGCTGCCAAATTCTAGTAGTTTGTCTGCAATCTTGGAGGTTCCTTGGCTTGCAATACATAGCTCCAGTATTCACATGGTCTTCTCCCTGTGTGCCTGTGTCAAATTTTTTCTTTTTGTATGGATACCAGTCACCTCATTCTAACTAGTGACATCTGCAAATGACCTTATTTCCAAATAGAGCCCCTCTCTGAAGTACTGGGGGTTAAAACTTCAGCATATTAATTTTAGGGTACATAATTTAACTCATAACAATTTTGAATGGAAAAGGTGATAAAATGCCCTTTTTTCCTTTGTTATTTTTTGTAGAAAATAAAATTTTTTAATTGAAAAGGTCTTTGTAAACACATAGAGTTAAAATATGACTTTCTATGACTATGAAAGTAATGTTAATTGTAAGCAAACATAGTACAAATATAGTTTAAGATACAGAAAACATGGTAATATATAAAAGTGAGGTAAAAATCACTTCAAATTCTAGTCCCCCAAAATAATCACTGTTAAAGTTTAGTGTTCCAGTGTCTACAGAAAAATCTGAAGTAAAATGAATTCCAGTTACCAAATCCATAATGGTTAATTAGTGCAATATGACTTTGAAGGACTTCATTGAAGTAGGTAACTGTATTAGTTCTAGACAGCCCTGGTTTCTCTGACATAGGTGAAAGATGTCATGGAGGATGTCATGTCGGACCTGCAGCAGACAAACAGTGAGAAGACCCTGCGGAGCTGGGTGTGTCAGACCACCAGGCCCTATAGCCAGGTCAATGTCCTCAACTTCACCACCAGCTGGACAGACGGACTCGCCTTTAATGCTGTCCTCCACCGACATAAGTGAGACATTACTCTACCTGGAAGTGGGCTTTACAAATTCGTGTCTCCTTTCTGTCCCTTCGCTGCTACCACTACTCCCTGAAGCCGCTTTTTCCGTCTCACAGCTCTCCTTTCTGTACATGCTCTACCACAACCTTAGGAAAAGAAATATCATGGAAGAAAACTGCCCATCAGGTCTTTATTTTCTTAGGACTTAAATGCCACCATGCAAGGTCCATAGTTTCTCCTGCATATTTATGAGTTTAAAAAATATGAAATAATTCACATATTTGAATCCCACTCATTGAGCAGTAACTGATACTGTATACAAAAAATCCTGTTAGCTTTTCTTCTCATACCAAAAGTAAAACTCTGTAAATTCAGTGCACTCCCAATTAAAACAGCCAGATTATCTTTAATGAAACTTGTGAACAGATTCTAATTATATAAAAGACAAGGCCCAAGAATAGCCAGTAAGTAGACTTCTGAAGAAGAACCCACCTGAAATACTTTCCAAAAAGAAACCAAAACTATGAAGCTATATTAATTAAGACTATGCAGTACTGTCAATATACGTGCCAATATAAGCCAGACCATATGAAACTGCCAATACATGAACGTTTTTGCTATATACGAACGGTATTTTCATATGGTTCAACCTAATCAAATTAAGAACTCGGAAATTGCTCCATTACTTAGGAAAATCTGATATGTGCTTGAGCTGCTATTGCAGATTAATAGACGGTATGGACAATTGATTACCCATATGGAAATAAATGTGTTGGATCTTTGCCACACTAAAATAAATAAATAAATAAATAAATAAATTCTACATGGATCAGGGTTTTAAATGCCAAAGGCTAAATTTGTTATGTTTTATTGTTGTTGTAAATGATTACTTTTCTCAAGTATCATTTCCTCTATTTTTTTGCTGATATGTAAAAGTGAAATAGACTTTTCTAAATTGTGTATCGGGAAACTTAATCAGTTCTTACAAATTTTAGTAAGTTTGTCTCTGGACATTGTAGGTTTTCTGGGGGTGGAGGGGTTAGAATGTCCTAGAATTATGATCCTTTTATTTCTTCTGTTTTATTTTTTGTTCTCTATTGTGCCTTGTCCTTCAATGCAATGTTGATTTGAATTGGTGATAGTGGGTAGAATGTTTTGTTGTTGATAACAAAA